>JAWRVZ010000033.1:930000-1152500 GCA_037043235.1 Rhodeus uyekii
TGGTCAGTTTGTACAGGTTGAAGCATGTTCCACCCTCAATACTGGAACCCATGTCGTGCACAGCGCTAAACATTCCCTCAATGTTTCGTGGACATTTCCTGAAACATTATTGCAGCATATTGCTGCTTGACATCAACGCCACATTGTGACCTCTGTTAGTACCTCAATGATGTTATATCTATTCATGTTCTGCCCTCGTACCTGCTTTTTTTCTCCCACACAGTGTTATTGCACATTGTCCTTTGCCATTTGATGAGGAGTTTTCCTTTGTGATAATGTCAGGGACAGCTCATTGATTTGACCTTGCTCGCTTGCCATATGTTCAAATAGCTTCCCTCGGAAATAGAGGAATGAAAGTATGAAGCCATTTCTCACATTCAGCAGCTCTCTGTGTGCCTTTCTGTTATGACAGTCTGAAGGTTAAATTATACTGATATATTAAATGACAGATTATAGATACAAAATCACGGATTCAAGACGACAGGCAGATGGAAGGATGGCCTCTGAGTCAAGTGTGTATGTGTGAATCATAAGTGTTTCAAAGAACCATAACTGTAGTGGAATAGAACATTAAATATGGTATGCCAGTGGACATGTTAATGTACTCCTCTGCTCACACACGACCACACACGCACCTGCTGTAGATACTTAGCGGCACTAATGTCATCTCATCTTCATGAGAACTCCCCAGGTGATTTTCTCAGATCATTAGCGTTGGTGCTATCAATGGCATTTGCTCATCCAATACTTAGCCCCAGCCCTTTCTTTTGAACTTTGAGACACGGAGAGTGTTCTGACACACTAATAGGACCCATTTTGTTTGCTTTGCATCCTGTTCTTCCATGTTTCTGAAGTAGTGTCAATATTAGCATTTATTAACCTCTTGGTTGCTCTAAAAAAATCAAATTAGCCGTTTATGCTAGCATTCATTTGACTCTATTTCAACATTAGCAATTCAAATGAGAAAAAAACAAACAAACAATACCAAATGATTTTGAGAATGAGGGTCATTTGCACGCTTACAAAATATGTGAAGGTTTTGTTATTGAGTTTTAGTTCTGCCGCAGAAGATTCCATGTGGAGCATATGACATGGTGGGAAAAGACTAAACATTGTTGTTTTTTTTGACTTTCGTTTGTCTACGCTGGGGAGCTCCCTTGGTTCAACCAGGTGGGTCATTAGCATCTACACATAATAGCAGCGATGTGATCATAATTATGATGATTAGCACTTAGTCATGAGAAAAGTCCTGTTGGACCAAAAGCAGTAAAATAAATATGTAAACACATTCAAATCTCTTTAGAAACAACTAAATTATATAAAACAAACTTCCAGAGCTTTAATTATGGCTGAAAATGATGCAGTTATTATAATAGGTCATGGTTTTTTGTGGTTGTTGTTTGCAGGGAAAGAGAACTGAGAATCTTTTTCTAATCTGGCACAAAACAAAGAGACTTCATGTAACTATGCAAGCTCTACATGTACACTGTAGCATTCCAAAATGTGTTGAAAATACATTATTTAACGCAATATAAGTAATATTGCCATGCTAATTAGTTAAAGCTTGTTTAAACTTTTCACCTAACAAATATGATCATGAACATTACAATTTTCTTTCAAGTCATTGGGACAGGTATACATCAAAACACAAAAAATTTGTACACAACAGTATAGTGTGCATTAGCGTAAATGCTATCCTCCATTTTAGCAAACATTAGCATAAACATTTCCAATTGTTTTGTGTTCAAAATTTGTTTAAATTGATCACTAATTCCACTATCACTTTTCTCCTTCAAGGACAATTGCTTTCATAGTATAACAACAGTTCTATCTCCTCAAGCTATTAAAAAAGAAGTTAGTTCAATCTTGTGCTGTAGCTAATTATCCAGATTATTTAGTTTGTTGTCTCCATAGCTAGCACAAAAGCGATCATAAGGTATGATAAATAGGACCATGTGCTTGATATGTATCAGTTTGATGATCACATTTGCATGTTTGCTGTTTGAGTTTTCAGCAGAGAAGAATTCAATGTTGTTTAGCATACATTAGCATATCAATATCTCTTCTCTGCTATCGATCATTCACTCTGAGCTGATCGCAGTAGGGGAATGAGATTGTTCTAATTGACTGGGTTATGAGTGTATCATGTTTGCCCATGATGGCTCATTCACCCTCCTCGATTTCATTTTCAGCGTATCCAAACTTACCCCCGTTCCTCATTTTCACCATCAGCGATGACCTCTCTGTTCCTTCTCCATATCTCGTCTCGTTTCACATGCTCTGTTCCCTGAGCCGTGACAAACGGCATCACCAGTCACAGTGCCCAGCTGTGTAAAAGCGGCTGATATGTTCATATAATGATCATTAAGTGTGATTTTCTCTGGAAATCAAACACCTTGAGCTTCACGCCCGTTGTGCGGGGAGAGTATTTTTTTCTTCGACACAAAAGTGAGCTCAGAGCTTTATCTCTGATTGATCTGCTGTGAGTCAGTGGAGCAAGAGACCAATCTGTGGGTTTATAAGAAGAGATAAAAGACCCTTATCATCTCTCTCTCCCTCTCTCTCTCTCTCTCTCACACACACCTTTATGCCTCAACAAGAAGTTATGTTTGAATGCCAGGAGAACATCTTTCATTATCAGGTCAAGGACTTTGTATCTGTTTGTACTAAGAGCTCAAGAAGAAAGCATTGGTTGATGCGATAAACTCTGTGTATCTGTCTCACCTCTAGCCATGCTCAAAAAGGGGGCATCTCTGAAATGAGTCTGAATGACTCTCTGTCCACCAATGTGATGGAGCCAAAGAGAGTGAAAAGAGGTAGGATGGTAAGATGGGATAAAACAGATTGTTGAGCATTCATAGGAGGGATGAGGACAGCATAGATAGAATTATTGATGAGGGAGGAAGGGGTGTCGTGTGAAGCTTCCAACCGCCTCGTCATAAAGCATTCACAAAAGCCTTTCATGAAACCCTCAGTTGTGAGATTTCACCTACAGTGCTGCGCCCAGCCGTAGGAGAGGAGAATCGGATCTCAGTAGTGCTGCTTCTGCATGACGTACACGTCCCGCTTGTTTTGCTTCCTTCTCTTAGATGAGTTACTGAACAGTTTTGGGACTTCTTGTGTTGGACTAAGGTGGGGAAACTCCCAGCATCTGTCCACTGCCAAATGCAATCTCATGTAATTACGTCTAATAGTGCTTATTTTGAAGGTCTTTATTTACTGACAAATTTACTTCACTACTTAATGCTTATACTATTCAACAAACTTGCACTTAGTGTTACATTTTTGTGTGTAACTTGTAACCCAATCATGAATGATTCCTCTAATACTATGACTTGATGGAGACCAAGCGATCAGACTTATGATTTTCATTTGGTGTTTGATGCGACAGGTGAAAAAATGCTCTTGATTACAAGTCATATACTTATTATTTTAAGCTTGGACAAACGTGCCCAAAAAAAAAAAAACACCTAGAAAACCTTAGCAACTGTTTAGGATTACGTAATCAGTAACTGCGTAATTTGGGTAATCAGATTACAAACATTAGGTACTTGTAATTATATTATATTATGCTTTATAATACTTAATTTAAAATACTAAATTTTTATATCAATATGGTAAAAGATTATCCTAGTTTAATCATGGTGATAAATGGGTTAGGTGAAAAGTAATTAAAAAGTAGTCTGATGATAATACCTTAAATATGCAATGTAATGGATTACATTACTAAGTGCAATTTTCTCATAGCCAAATTAAAATGAGACTTAATTACTTATTTTTACCAAGGGTAGTCAGCAACCACTTAAGAACACCTTAGCAACTACTCAGATCATCATATCAACGTCGTTGAGACCATTAGGAACACCTTACAAATACTATGAAAGTTGTCAAGCCAGTTTCAATATTTTGGCAGGGAATATTGTGCAGCATTTTGTTCAGGTTAGATTACTGCAGTTTAGATCAGCACTCTTACAAATTAAATGTATGTAATGTCAAAATACTGTGTGAGTTACGATTATTCTGTGGTTAAAAACTGTAAAAGGAAAGTGACAATTCCCTCACGAGAGACTGCAAATAAGAATTAGAAGCCCAGGCAGGCTTAGTTAAATGGAACCCTCTAGTCATTAACTCAGTCTCTTAATATTCTAATGAGTGCTGAATTCATTAGACTTGATAAGCATATTTCATCTCCAATCAGTCCAGAGCTTCATGAAGCAAGAGTTATTAAGTCAGTGAGCTTTGCGTTTTTTAATCTCACTGTCTCTTTCTGTCGATCCACCCTTTTCTCATTTCACATAACGCTGGAGCAGAAGAGCGAAGATATGGACTCATAAAGTGTGGGGAAATAAGAGGGTTTTACTGCTTTCTTAGTCGTGTCAGGACTCTTTCTGTCTCTCTGTGTCTCTCATTGGATTTCATCCAACCCCTGTAATCTGCAAGACTGTGTTTGGGTGTACGTGCTCTTACAGCTGTTTACTCTGAGACTGTGGGTGTTTTTTGATGACCCGTTTTCTCTGCTGGCTGATTGGATCGTAATTGCATCGTGTCCATCAAGGGGCTCTCAAAGTTTCTTGCAGAATCAGTGCGAGTTTAATTAGCTGTAGTTTGAGGACAAAACCTTTTTGTGGATTTCCTTTAAGGTAAAAACGATTTATAACTATTAAAAAACAATTGTGAGAAAGTATTAAAAAAGAGTCACATTGTAAGAGATATAAAGTCACGGTTTTGAGAATTGTAAGAGCAAAGTGTAGCGATTCTAAGCCTAAGGGAAATGGTGCGGATCTATGTGTGCGTGAGTCGTTTTGTGATCGAACACACATAAATCTGCACGAAGGGGAATTTGGATATTAACAGTTAATTATAACGGATTATAACAATTATTAATATCTATGGCTTGATTCGACTTGTAGAATTTTCTTTAATTCTTTAAAAGAGTTCAAAGGACGGATAATTTGTCCAGCAAATATTGACCTTATAAACTCTATAAAAAGGAAAGGTTTCTTTTGGCCACAAAGAAAGATCTTTCCATTAATTTGTAACAAGGATCGGTCACCATTAAAGTGACTTATGGTTGAGCAATTCAGAGGCAATCACGTGTGAATATATATATTTTAATAATCGACAAACAATAGACAAACATACACAGATTAATTGGAAAAAGGGAAGAAGAGAGAATAAGAGAGAGAGAGAGAGTAGGAGAGACAAAGGAAGGTAGTATTACAGACAATAACCTGTTTGAGAACAAGCAAGGAATCAGACCAACTTATTGGTATACACTCAAATCTCTTAAAGATCGTTTGGGCTACTTGCATGTGTTTGTTTCTGTGGCTGGTCGGAATTTGTGCGTGTGAATTCCGATCTGGTCCGAGGTTTGCGTCTTGCTGGGCGGGTCCGTTGGGATCCGCGGTAAGTTCAAATTATGGTTCTTTGTTTGTAATGTCCTTTGTGGAAAATGGCGCTGGATCCAAGAATCCGCGCCAGAGGAGAGTTGGAAGAGGAACAGGAAGAGTAAGAGAAGAGGAAGATGTTTGAATCTCAGGGGTCTTATAGAAACATTAGGACACTCCCACACCTTGGCTGTGGAGCCAGTCGCTGGCTTGGAGGTGGAGGCTGGGAAGTTTCCTTTTGTCTCTGTTCAACCTAATCTGCATAGTTTATGATCCTGTGTGGAACTTACTCCGATTCGATCAAACAAGGGTAGAAAATATGTAATGCATTTCAGCATTAAACAAAATACAGATTGAGAAAGAGCAGGCTGAACGAATTCAAATGATACCAAGGAAGGTAGTAAGACATAGAGGGGTTTCGTTTAAACGATTATACACATTTAAACATCTAAATGAACTACCTAAAATAACTAAAAAGACTGCACATGGAGGGCATGCATACATACATACGAATACATCAGTGTTATACAAGTTTACATAGTGTATGTAGGCATTTTTGTATATTCCATGTGTGTGTGTGTGTGTGTGTGTGTGTGTGTGTGTGTGTGTGTTTTCAGATGTGCCATCCTGTGGAATGTATGTAGGTATGTGGGGGGTGAAGGGAGGCCTGGAGGAGGACAAAGAGTTTTATTGCCCCAGGGCTGTAAAACGACTGTCCATGCAGACAGAGCTGCATTCTGAGTTTCCAAGTCTCATTCTGTTAAATCAAAAGTCACAATCAGATGTTTGTTTTTTGATCGATCAATTTGAGACACCGTCCAGACGCTACATAATCCCCCTTTATGGCCGATGAAGTTCATGTTTGGACATCATCGGACAGTAGATCAGATAGTTGAATGGCAGGTGGATCAATGATGATCGATGTGTAGTGGCAGTTGAATCAACAGGTGCACTGACAGTGTCATCTGTCATCTTAAAGTCAGTTCATGTGAGGCAGGTGTTTTCTGGTTGCTGCAGGTAGTGGTCAAGGCTTTTGTGTACCGTGAGACAAACATGTAGCAAACTGACCTAGCGCTGGTGCTGGTGGAAGGAGGACAGCAGGTAGACATTAGTGCACTTCCAGGGTGTCTGCAGGTCGGAATGTTGCTCTGTTCTGATGGCAGTGCTGAATGGAGCTTGTTTGAGCTGTGTTGGGCAGAGAGTCAGAAGTTTGTGGTGGCACAGTACTTCTGTGGTGGGTCCTGTTCAGGGAACCGTGTTGCTCATGCCAGCAGCTCAGGTGACTCTGAGGCAGGCACATCCGGCCATCTCAGTGCAGTTTCCGCTTGACACCTGTGCGAAATGTCTGAAGTCGGTTGTTGTTGTTGACAGCTGTTGGTCCTTCTGTGGCGTTTGCGTGTTGAGGTCTTTGTCACTGCATGTGTTGTTTCAGGGTTGGTGTGGTTTAAGCCTTTCTTTCTTTGACTGCAGAAGCCTTCATGAAACTTGTGGGTGAAGTTTTGAGTGGAGGGCTCTGGTTTCCCTCCCCCCTTCGGTGTTTGTCAAAGGCTGAGGGAATTTTTTTTTTCGCTGCTGATGTGGTGTTAACCAGCAGGGTACCTCTTTGTGGGATTCAATTTGAGTTGACCAGACTCTGTCAGTTCTCTCTGGACCAGGTTGAGCTTGTCTCTACTGCAGCTGAACTGTTGTGTCCGGGTTCGGACTTGAGCTCTTGGAGGGCAGTGTCAAGGTGAGTGATGCTGGAAACTCACCCCCCTTTCTCAATCTTCAGTTCAAGTTCTGGATCAGGAGTCAACTGACACAAGTGGCAGTGTCATGCTGGTGGGAGTGTTGACCACCTGCAAATTCTGCTTGTGAGGTGAGTGTTTCTGTGAGACTGGGTTACTTGTTGAACTGGCAGCCAACCAGGTACCATCTGACGTACTTTGCCATGTCTTGCTGCATGCCAGGGCAGAATGTCACTTGTTTCGAGTGGCTTTAGTGTCATGGTGTCTGGTGCATGGTGCGTCGTGGGCATATGCTGTCGTGACCCCCCTGTGGCGCGGTGTCACCACTAGCCTTGGCGCTGTGAGGACATCCGGGGCATACCACAGCATGTTTGCTTTCACGCGCAGCAGGTGTTTCAGTTCGTGCAGCCTTCTGAGGCTTGGTGCAGAAGTGAGGTCAGAGGTGCAGATAGGGTGGCTGGTGGGGTCTGAGAGGTGGTTAGAAGCTTCAAGGTCAGCTGTATCGCTAGCAGCGTTTTGTGGAGCCAGCGTAAGCGGCTGTGATGTTGACACCGTTGCTGGAGGTGTCTGCTTGCTGCGGGTTGTTGCTGCAGCATTGAGGGTGGGTGGGTGGGTTGGTACTGACCATAGCTTGCCATGGAGTGCGCCCGTCTTGGCATTTGGTTTGAGGACGGGCCAGATGGGAGCAGAGTAGGTGCTGTTGGATGGGCGGATGACACCTTCTTCAAGCATGGAGTTGATGATTTCCTGCACAGGTTCTTGTGAAGCTATGGGAATCTTGTCCTGCTTGACAGAAGTGGGAGGAGCATTTGGGTGTGTTGGGATGCGCACTGTGTGAAGGTCAGTGAGACCACAGTCTTGTGAGTCTTTGGCAATTGACGCTTTGAATTTGTACAGTACTTGTCGTTCTTGACAGTCTGTATCAGCCTTTAAAGCGTCCGCATCTTGAGGATTTGCTGGACTTGAGTCTCAAATCCTGGATGTGGCTCCTCTGTCTCCTTTGTGTCATCTGCCCTGTCAGCTGTCAGAGGTGCAGTGTCGTTGTCAGTCTCACAAGCAGGTTGGTTAGAGACTGTATGCACTGTCAGGCGTTGATCCTCTGTTCTGCATACCTGTTCTGTGGTTAATGCCATGGCAGGGGCGATAGTGATGATCTGGAAGGGTGCTGTGGACAGGGTGTTGTCAGTGCGCCCTTCTGGGATCATTGAAGGTGGGATGGAACCAGTTATTGGTAAAGTGAGTTCAAAGTTGTGGAAATCATGACTCACTAACCATCCCAGACGATAAGCTCTGGGGATTCTGATGTCTGTTGCAGTGCAGTTGTTGAACAGGATGTAAACCGCACGGGAAAGCACCTTGGTGAGAGGTGTGGCTTCCAGGGTTTGACCACGTCGCATGTTGAGCCGAACAGCGACCCCTTTGGTGTAGGCTGGTACTACAATGTCCTGTTCATTAACTAAAGTGCAGACCTCTGGAATGGTCTGGCCTGACTTGAGGTTTTCAGGGCAAACTGCAACAGAAGATTTTAAAGTCATTGGGGCCCATACCACTTTGTCAATAAAATCCACTTGAGCTTTAAGGCGAATCAAAATGTCTGCTCCGATGTAGACATCATGTGGCAGGTCCGGGAGGACCAGGAAGTAATGGGTTAAACACCTGCCATTCCAGTTCACGTTCAAAGCGCAAATGTTCTTGGCAGTTCTCATTGTTGATGAGCAGGAGTCAATGGGGAAGCAGGTGCGCTTGCTGGTGAAGGGAAGGTCAGGTGAGTCCTTGATGAGGGCATTGAACAGTGCAAGGCTGATGGCTGAGTTGTCTGCCCACAATGCAAGAGTGATGTCTGTTGTTGTGACATCATTCAACTGCAAGTTTGTTGTGACCTTGGGGAGGTCAGAGTCAAAGTCTTTGATAGGTTGAAAGGTGCAAAGCAGTGAACTTGAAATTTTCCCGGGAGCTGACACGGCTGTGAAAGTTCCCGCGGCCTCTGGCTGAGTTCCCGTGACCTCCATGACCTGACAGTCTGGTTCAGTTGTCCTAGGTGACTGGAGAGACAGGGGTTCTCGCACTTGAGCCCAAATTTTCAAGTGTCTAAAGTCCAGCAGGGGTTCGAAACGATCTAGCAGATCTTTGCCGATGATGAGAGGAAATGTGTCCACAGGTGATACGTACACTGGGTGTACCAGACTCATTGGACCGATTGTGAGGTGGATGGGAGCAGTGTGTTCGAGCTGTACCTCATTTTGGCTGTATGAGTGCACATTCAACACACATTTTTGTGATTTTAGAGTTCGGTTCTGTCTCTTAGCTGCAGCTTGGAGTCTGTCAAAGAGTTGGGATGACATTAAAGTGAGGTCTGCCCCCGTGTCAACAAGGGCCTCAAGCCTCATCTCATTCTCCAAGGTGACTGCTAGATGCAGTTTCCGGGTCACCCCCTTTTCAATCAGGTTTCCTAAGAGTCTTAGTGTTGGGACTTGAGTGGTGACTGCTAAGCAGGTGGTGCTAGTCTCAGGTGAATTGTCAGGGAGGCTGACAACCACTACAGCACTTGCAGGTGCCTTGTGAGCCTGACTGGTTGTGTGCTGGAGAGAATACACTTGTTCTGTCTGTGCAGTCAGCGGCAGTTGTGTGATGCTTGAAGATTGGTAGGTCGTTTCTGTGATCTGTGGTTGGAATGCTGGAATCTGGACTTGCTGTTCAGTTTGAGGGCTTATAGTGATGGTGTTGATTTCACATTTCACGCCTAGTCATGCGTGGTCTGACATGTCGTCCTTTTGAGGTGTCCTGTTGACAAGTTCTCTTAGAATCTTCAGGATCTCAGCTGTTTCAGACACAGTTGCACCTTTCTGTTCTGGAACAAACTTGGACTTGGGCTTGTTTGGGCCCTGTCGAGAGCCATTTCGCCGGTGACTCTCTGGGCTGTACGCACCGTTCGATGAGTGTCGGTCGTTTCTGGGCCATCGGCTACCATCCCACGTGGCTCCACCCTTTGTGTTGTGGGGTGAACGTGGCTGGTCCCAGAATCTTTCAGAGTGTCTGGGCTGGTGCATGGGACGGGCACCATTGTAGTTATGGCGCCCTCTGCTGGCTGGAAACGATCTTGACTCTCTGTTTGGGTGCCCACTGTTGTGGTGTTGCTGGGCACCCTCTAGTGACAGTTCAGCGCTGTGATAGAAGACAGGGTAGACTGTTGGGTTTTTTACAGTCTTTTCAGTGACAGTCTTTTGCTTGGTGTAAGCTTTATGGGCGAGGTCCCGCAGCTGTTGGATGGGCATGCTGCGGGGACAGACCAGAACTCCTAGATGTTGACTCACTGTGTGATGCAGATTTCGGAGGAACAGAATTTTGAAGTTCAGATCCTCCTCCATTCCAGGCTCGTTCCGTGCTCCGAAGTAGGTCTGTCGTAGTCGATTGTAGTATGCTTGCGGGGTTTCTGCTCGGCCCTGTGTAAGGTCCATAGCAGCGAAGAACCCGTTGTCTGACTCAGGATCAGAGAACTCTTGAATCAAAGCCTGTCGCAGCTGTTGATAGTTGGTTTTGACAGTTTCTGGTTGTCGATCCAAGAAGCTGCGTACATCCCGGCTTGATGTGATTCGAAGCAAATACAATCTGTCCCATGTTGTCACATTGTGCATAGTTTGTAAGACAAAGTCTATATCCTGCAGATAGGCATGCACGTCGTGTCCTCCTGCAGGGCTTGGGGTGAAAGTGGGGATGTTTCTGGCCAGCTTGTCAAGTTCTTTGTGCGCGCTGCCGTGCCTGGCGGCAGGAATGTCTTGGGAAGGTTCCCACCCCTTCGCTGCTGAACGGGGTTCTGGGAAGCTGGCTGGTGACACTTTGAACTGTGGGCTAGCACCCCCCTTGGGAACAAGGAACTCTTGACTCGGAGGTCTTGACCTATTGTTCAGGGGAAACACTGTGTTGTGCATTTCCCCTAGCTGCTTGCTGTACAGCTTGTAGGAATGTCTGAGTTCTCTGTGAGCATTGTCAAGTTCATCTTTAAGATTGTCTCTTTCATTTGCTAGAGCAAGGATTTCGGTTCTGGCCAGTTGCAGGTGCTTTTTGCAAGCTCTGACCTCAGCATCCTTCTCTTTTAGTTCATTTCTAGCTCTGATCAGGAGAGCTTCGCCTTGTTGGAGTCGTTCATTTAAGTCCTCTCTGTGGTCTTTCTCCAACTGCTCTCGGTGCTCTGTGTCAGCACGAAGTTCTCTTAGTGCATTTTGAAGTCTCTCAACTTTGTCTTGTAGCTCTGTGTCGGTCTCATCCGCTCCGCTGTGCCGTTCCTGAGCCTCGACGAGTAGCTGATCTAGACGAGTCTGGGCGTCAGCCTGGTTCCTCCGGGCCTCCTCAGCCTGAAGTTTGAGCGCTGTTGTCTCCTGCTCCAGCTGGATGTTGTTATTCTCGCTGAGCCGTGTCTGGACGATCAGATTGTGAGCGAGCCTCCCGATGATCTTGGCCCATTCTTTGTGATTGTAGCTCTGTGTGGGATCATGGGTCGTTAGCCTGTTCAGATCGTCGTCCAGCTGTTCTCTGCTCAGCTGCTGTAGGTCGCCGGTGACTCCGGGCAGGAACTCATGGGTCATAGCAGACAGCCAGGTCTCGAGGTTGTCCCAGTGGGCAGCAGGGCTGGATGCACAGGACATCTTGGCGTACTGTTGGCGAGAGAACACAGCACAAAAGAAACACATGCAAGTCCTTGCAGAATTTAGAGCTAAAATTTTGCACGTTTCAAGTACAAATTTAGAGCTAACAGTATAGACTGTTAGTGAGCTACGGTCCAGATACTTAATATCTTTGGCCGTGAATCTTGGTGAGTGCCAAGCCTAAATAAAGATTTTGACGGCGGCAGCCTATTGGGTCGTGTGATGACTCTGGCGGCTGGGTTCCAATCTAATATTTAGCTTTCCTTGCTTGCTCACACAGGTTCTGTCTGTATGTGAACTGAAAGAAACACAACAGGACAGTGAGGTACACAGGGCAGGATAAAACAAACAAAAATATTAAAGGATTAAAAATCGAAAACAAAGTAACAGGAAATGGTAAGAGGGGAGGAGAAACTCTAAGCTTCGCCACTAGGTGTTATTGCGGACCCGACAGAGCGGTGGCGCTGTCGAGTAATAACCCTTAGGGAGACTGGATGCTTAGAGGGGGAAAGCCCCAAAGGCACTCAATGTTAATTTGAAAATGTTGAATTTAAACTTAGTTTAAACCGAATTTCAAATAACCAGGTGCCAAGGTACCTGTATAATTTTGGAAATTTGCTGTTACAATAAATAGGCACTTAAAGCAGAAATAACACTTCAGAGGAAAGTCATGGGAGGAAAGATCTGAGCATGACCTCCAGGGGGTGTGTTAATCATTGAATGCCTGTGGTGACACTGATACAACTTTATTTGAATTTAAGTTAAACTCGTTTAACATAAATTTAAATAAGTGTGAAGAGTCGTAGAGACAGAGAGTGTCAAATAACAGTAACAGTGAAAATTACAGTTCTGGGCAGAACTAATGCAGCAAAAGGGAAAGTTAGGATTAACCTTCAGGAAAATTGAGAGAGAAAACAAAGAGGAGAAGCCGCACTACGAATAATGTCCACCAGGTGGCGTTATCGAGTTCGCTGCGACGATGACGTAGGGAGGAGGGCCTGCGCTCTGTTTGGTCAGAGAAGCAGCGCCAATCCCAACGCTCGTGATTTGAATTTTGGGCGGGTTCAATGGTTCATTGAAGCTGCAAAATACTCACGCATGCAATAAATCTCTCTATATATAACTTTTGGTTCCTCTTTCGATCGCGGCGGATCAAGGAAGTGCCTGGCATGAACCTTTCACTACCATTAAAGCACAAATATAAACGAACAGGCTTTCTTCACTGTCGTTTTTAAGCTGGATCAGAGCTTACACCTAGCTCCTGGCTCATATCACACAAAACTGTCGTGGCGCGACTTTCTTTGTCTGATCTGCCTGAGCGCACGTGGGTAATTACTCCGCGTGGGCTCAACGGAGCGAATTCGCCAAGTTACAAAGCATCGGACATACGCGATGAATGACTAGCGACACAATAAAGGCCTAAACAGGGTTGATCGGAGGAGACTCGCTCGGATCAAACGTTATCCACTGAGGAGATTTCTTCGTCCAACAGGGATATAAACAAATATTAAAATGCTCTGCAAAGAGATTTCTTCGTCTCTGCAGATGCGATTTTAATATTGACTGCAGTTTTTAACGGATTTACTTGTTAACAAAGGCTAAATGATAGACAAATAGACGTGTTAACAGACCGGGTTCAGAAACATGAGCTCATTAGGTTTTAGGCAGAGTGAGTTGCTCGGCGGCACTCACTTTGCGCAACGCACGTTACAACAAAACATATACATACACACTTAGACTGGACTGAGTTTGCTCAAACACAAGTTTAAAACGGTGCCCGCTGATTCTCCACCATTATATGTAGCGATTCTAAGCCTAAGGGAAATGGTGCGGATCTATGTGTGCGTGAGTCGTTTTGTGATCGAACACACATAAATCTGCACAAAGGGGAATTTGGATATTAACAGTTAATTATAACGGATTATAACAATTATTAATATCTATGGCTTGATTCGACTTGTAGAATTTTCTTTAATTCTAGAAAAGAGTTCAAAGGACGGATAATTTGTCCAGCAAATATTGACCTTATAAACTCTATAAAAAGGAAAGGTTTCTTTTGGCCACAAAGAAAGATCTTTCCATTAATTTGTAACAAGGATCGGTCACCATTAAAGTGACTTATGGTTGAGCAATTCAGAGGCAATCACGTGTGAATATATATATTTTAATAATCGACAAACAATAGACAAACATACACAGATTAATTGAAAAAGGGAAGAAGAGAGAATAAGAGAGAGAGAGAGTAGGAGAGACAAAGGAAGGTAGTATTACAGACAATAACCTATTTGAGAACAAGCAAGGAATCAGACCAACTTATTGGTATACACTCAAATCTCTTAAAGATCGTTTGGGCTACTTGCATGTGTTTGTTTCTGTGGCTGGTCGGAATTCGTGCGTGTGAATTCCGATCTGGTCCGAGGTTTGCGTCTTGCTGGGCGGGTCCGTTGGGATCCGCGGTAAGTTCAAATTATGGTTCTTTGTTTGTAATGTCCTTTGTGGAAAATGGCGCTGGATCCAAGAATCCGCGCCAGAGGAGAGTTGGAAGAGGAACAGGAAGAGTAAGAGAAGAGGAAGATGTTTGAATCTCAGGGGTCTTATAGAAACATTAGGACACTCCCACACCTTGGCTGTGGAGCCAGTCGCTGGCTTGGAGGTGGAGGCTGGGAAGTTTCCTTTTGTCTCTGTTCAACCTAATCTGCATAGTTTATGATCCTGTGTGGAACTTACTCCGATTCGATCAAACAAGGGTAGAAAATATGTAATGCATTTCAGCATTAAACAAAATACAGATTGAGAAAGAGCAGGCTGAACGAATTCAAATGATACCAAGGAAGGTAGTAAGACATAGAGGGGTTTCGTTTAAACGATTATACACATTTAAACATCTAAATGAACTACCTAAAATAACTAAAAAGACTGCACATGGAGGGCATGCATACATACATACGAATACATCAGTGTTATACAAGTTTACATAGTGTATGTAGGCATTTTTGTATATTCCATGTGTGTGTGTGTGTGTGTGTGTGTGTGTGTGTGTGTGTGTGTGTTTTCAGATGTGCCATCCTGTGGAATGTATGTAGGTATGTGGGGGGTGAAGGGAGGCCTGGAGGAGGACAAAGAGTTTTATTGCCCGTCCAGACGCTACAAAAGTCAAGAAATTGTTGCATATGTGTGATATGAAACTGCAATTACAAGAAAAAGATACATTTACGAGAAAGATGCAATTATGAGATTTATGGTTTTACAGGCTTAAGCTATTGTCAGACTGAAATGCAATTGTGAGCTTTCTTAATTGAAAGCAACTTTCACTGACATAGAATATATATATATATATATATATATATATATATATATATATATATATATATATATATATATAAATAATACATCATATCTTAATCTAAGACCTATCAATGAAACCGGGCCATGAAGTTGCATTGTGAGAGATAATGTCACAATTACAAGAAATAAATTGTATAAATAAATACAATTGTAAGATATTGGCCTGGTTTCACAGACAGGTCTTAAATTAAGCCAGGATTAGACCTTAGTTCAATTAGGATATTTCAGTAGGGATTTCATTCAGTAGTTTTATAAATGTGCCTCTGACACAATGGCGCTGACATATTTTAAGATAAAGTCCAAGTTGCTTTCAGTTAAAACAGCCAAAGCGTGCATTTTAGTCAGAGTCTAGGCTTAAGCCTTGTCTGTGAAACTGGGAGATAAAGTCTCTAATATCTCTAGAAGATTAACTTCCAGACTTGTGTTTACCGATCACATTGAAAAAGATGTATGCATTTGTGTGTTTGCGATTGCCTTTATTTGTATTGCACTGCAGTGAAGTGTGATGTTTTAAACTACAATCATTTGCTCAGTTTTCTGCGTGTGTGTATGAGTGCCCAATACAGGTCGGCTGGGTTAATAGGGATGCTGTCATACGTAACAGTACTGGACAGTGAACAGCAAGGAAATGACAAACGCTGAGAGCAAATTAGAGTCCTTGTCGTCCCCTCTAGTTCACTTCACACACACACACACACACACACCTGACTGACACAGTGCAAGGTCAACGTCTTTTATCACGTTCAATGTAATGCTCCAGAAAGAGCGCACACACTTTACAAATAACAGCTTAGTGTGCGGAGTTGGATTAGCAGCTAGTGGCTGACATATTCATCATGTACACAAATCTAATTATGAGGGTAATTGCCTACAAGGGACTTTATTGGTCTCTTATAATGAGTCTATTGTCTGTCAGTGCAGAGGATCACAAAGCTCTCTATTGATCAGTCATGAATACCGCTATAGCTCATGCAACCATTAATATGGATATTTTTCAGGGCTCTGAATGACTGGGTCAGTGCCGTCGATAATGTTTGCCACAGTACAAAGCAGAAACGAGAGCCTCTTAACTCTTTGCGTGTCCTGTCTTTCTCTCTCCCTGGCAAATTAATTACAGGCGTTTAATTGGAGAAGTCGACTCTGTGCCGTCCGTAATTATGGCTCAGTCTTTCGAGGCTTTGTCGCATCGGGCCCCTTGAGCTCTTTTTCTCTTCACCGTAATTCAATTAGATCATTCACTTAGAGCACGGAAGCCACTCAGCACCGTTATGGCACACTATGCACTGCTTTCAGAAACTCAAAATGCTAATTTATTTATTTATCTTCTTAATTCTTGTAAATCATAGCATATGTCCTTTGAGAGGAGAGAAGCACTGGAAGAAGTTTGCACAGCTCCGTTGTGAATTTCAAAAAGACCAAACTGACCTTATAGCACATGTACATTGTCATGATGTTTCTACAGTCCATGTATTTTTATCTTAAAATGACAAGAATATTTTAAAGAGTGTTTCAACTGTCCATACAATAAGAGTCAGTGGAGTCCAAAATAAACCCTTTGGACACCATTGACTTTCATTGTTGGAAGTACAGTCAAACATGTTTGTGATGAGCAAACAAGTCAGGCAGTTCATCTAAAGATCTATATATGTATATCTCACAATTGCTATTTCCCATGACTGAGACTTTATCTTTCACTGTTGGGACTTTATTTCTCCTAAATGTGCTCTAGTCTCTATCAGTGTAACTTTAAAACTCACAATTCAGAATTAGTTTCTCATAATTGCAGTTTTCTTTGCAAATGCGACTATTTCTTATAATTGCACATTTCTATCACATAAATGCAACCATTTCTCATGAATGCAACTTTATTTCTTAGAATTGTGACTCACAAATCTCACAATTTTAGCTTTCTTGTAAGTTGTAATTGTAACTCTCTATATCTTGCAGTACGACTTACTAGTTTTGTCTCTCGAAATTCCCACATTATACTTATTGAAATTTTATCTCTTAAATGTAACCAACAGTCATACAGGTTTTACAGTGTTGTTATTCAAATATTTGTATACGTTTATGAATCTTGGCACACAACGAATTACAAGTGAGGTTATAAATATGTATACTTGCATACTTGCTTACAATTGTACATTCAGGTCAGGTGTAACTACTGCGTGTAATGTAATCCCAATGTTTTTAAGGGAAAACAGTCAATCCTGATATTTCAACAAATGGATGTTGGAGGTCTTGGCATATGTTCATTATAATTTATCCTATATACAATTTCAATATCCCTTCAGAGGATAACATTTCAGTCATAACAAAATAATTGTGATGAAATGGAACAGAATGATTGCAATATTTGTATGCATTTACATGCTACTTGCGATGTTCCTCATTTGTTTGCCAGAAGTATTGGATATATGGAAATGTCCTTCAAATAATACTATGGTTTTATCATGGCACGAGTCTTTTTTTACAAGTGTACACCATCAAAATGTTAAAGTGGTGCTGTTGGAATGACAGCTTTGGGACTGATGAGATGAACCATCATTCTGTTGACTAATTGCAGATCGTCTCCTGAATGCCAATGACGGAGTTGATTTGTCATGCGTTGGCCTGCTTTAAAAAGACGAAGAGGAGGTGGTACAACAGAAGGAATGTGTGTGTGTGTTTGTTGGCATAAGAATGAAATCTTGCCAGTACTATGTGTTCTCAAGACAGCATGTTCACACGAATGCCATTTTACGACGACATTGTGTGGAATAGGCGCTTTTTGGATCACAGTAATGGTTATTATTTTAATGTAATTTTAAATTGAGAGTTGGGAAAGTAGGTCAGAGAACTTGATCTCATTGCATGAAACTCAGCCCACACACACATGCAGCTCTTCTCACCACATGCGAACAGTCATTTTTTTACATCGAGTTAAAAGTTTGAGGATGTTAGGGCTTTATGAGGAAAAAGCCTGCGGTCAAATATAGAAAAAAAGATATTTTCACACAAAATTGGAGAGTGAATATTTGCCCCATGCTGTATGGTTCTCTAGTGCCCCCTAGTGCTGTCACCCATTTCTTTTTAACAAATGAAATCACCTGAGCTGGTGGAATTGAAGCAAGAATAAAAAATCAGCTTGCAAAGATCTAAAATATTTCTGCAATTTCAGGGTCAATAGTGGCATTCATTTGGCTGATGCTTTTATCTAAAGTGGATACATTTGCTTGCATTGAACTATTAAGCTATTGAATATTTTATGATGAACATGTTTTAATTGAAATTCATTTAGACATTTTTTACGGGATTTAAAGTAAAAAGAAATGTGTAGGTGAACTTACTGAGATAATACGGGGTGGAAAAGTTTAAAAAAAACTTTGAACTTTGAAGAAAAAAACTTTGGTATAAAAGCTAATTTGTTTTAAAATATATTTTAAAGTCATGTCCTCATGCAAAAAAAAACATATAGACTCGCATGAATGTTGGTTTATTTTTAAAGATCAAATATTGTGACCCTTTCAAAAAAACATTAGTGAAAAAATCCTTGAAAAAAAATGTTGAAAACAAAAAAGGATTGTGTGCACTCTGATATTCGTGTTTTTTTTTAAAGACTGCGATCCAATTGATAAATATATGTATATCTATATTTTATTACATTTTTTTGCCACAGTGACTCATATCTAGACTCTCTCTTTTTCTATGTTACAGATATGGAGACATGGTTCCTAAGACCATCATGGGGAAGATCTTCGGCTCTATTTGTTCTTTGAGTGGCGTGTTGGTGATCGCGCTTCCTGTTCCTGTCATTGTGTCCAATTTCAGTCGGATCTACCATCAGAGTCAACGTGCAGAGAAGCGGCGTGCCCAAAAGGTACCCTACACCATCGGGGGGTCCATGACCTCTGACCTCACAGCGCTGAACGGAGCTGGGCTCAAATGTAGATGTTCTCTTGAAATACAAGCATGTCTGGCTGTGGCAAAGAGATTAGATCCTGACAGGACCGTGAACGCACAAACACAGAAAAATGACGCTGGGATAGTATTTAATACAACTTGGCACAATGTGCTTGTGACCCAGATGTCTGCACGCTGAGTGGTGTGTGTGTCTCTGTGGTATGTTAACTGCAGGCCTCTGTGGAACCATCATTTCTAGTGCATGCCCAGATCTCATCCCGTACTTCAACACAGCAGACAGAAACACAAACACACAGAAACAAGGCAGACAGGCAGAGAGGAACTTTGAGAGTGGCAGATATAAAGAAATTATGAGAAAATAGAACAAAAGAGAAAACTGCCACATACACACTGCAAGGTTTAAGGTGTGTTTAAAAGCAAAAGTGGATGGAAGCATCTTTCCGACACTAGTGAAATATTTAAACATTCAAACATTAATATCTCACAATCCTTAAACTTAGAATGGCTTAGAATGATAAATATTCGCAATTGTGAGGAAAAAGTCAGAATTATGACAGAAAGATTGCAATTACCTTTTTATGTTATTTTATGAGAGAAAAAAAAACAGAATTGCTATAAACTAGAAGTTGTGAAATTACTATATAAAGTCCCAATTGTGAGTTAAAGGTCTGAATTTCGATATTTTTTTAAATGTCAGAATTTTGAGAGAGAAAAAATTTGAAATTGAGGGGTGGGGGCAAGTTTATGTGTCTCTTTTCTGACTAACTACATGTACTTGCTATAGTAATAACAGAATATAATGCTTAATTACAAGTTACTAACGCTACAACAAACCCTAATCGTAACTCTATAATAAGTACATGTAGTCAATTAATATTACTCATGTAACTACGCCACCTTAAAATAAGGTAACCCAAACGTTAGCTGTGACGCAGTTTGAATAATTAAAAAGAGAGGATTCAAATAATTCCAAAAGCTCAATTAATCTGATTACTTTTGTAATAAAATTTAAATGCAGGTTTAACAACCCATCTGCACGGAGACTGCCATTGTAATGAAGCCGTCCGCAAACTACTTTTATTGTCGTTGCGTTTGCCAGACGTTGGAAGGATTCCTGCCGTTAATCAACATTTCATGTGTACACAGAGATCAGTACTGTATCAGTTTATATCACTGTATATAACAGTGATTGACAGTGGTTTAAGTTAGCAACACCTGTCAGACCTTTAGCAAATCTAATTCTATTGTTCATGCCATTTTAATCAGTTTGGTACGAACTACGCAACATGATTTGGTCATCAAACAGAGCAGAGATTAAGCATAACTATAAGAAGAGTCACAAGTGTATTTAGCTGCAGTGTGTACTTGGCCAATGAGACCAGGCACAGACGCTGTGTTCTGTAGCCTGTTCTCCTCTGGGAGTGATCAGAGTATGCAGACATAATGACATCACATCATATCTCATTAGATGACTGTCTTCTCTTAATTTAGCTGTTCAACTCCAGTCACCCCATGGGAGACAAAAACAGATCAGATATCCCACTGCCCCTCTGCACATGCATAAACAGTACAACCAGTCCACCCAAGAACAACAGTCTGCTTTTTCAGTTAACTGGGAACTGAGAACGAGAATGGAAGAGGGGAAAATGAGAGAGGAAGTCAAGTTTGTAACAATACCAACATTTCAGTAGTACCCTTAAAATGGTACAATACTTGTTTGAATGCTAATATTTTAATGAATTATATTCTGATATTTTGACACAAATTGCAGGTTTTTGTTCTGTCAATTTATCCGGAGATATAGAGAAAAAAGACTGAAATTCTTCAAAGAAAAAGTAGTTTGGCATCATTTTATTCATATATTTCTTAATTGTTTTATTTAGATTTTCTTTAATAATTGATTAATCAATTGTATCATTTTTGTAAGTATTCTATCTGTCATGTACATACACACTACTGTTCAAAAGTTTGGGGATGGTAAGGTTTTTGAATGTTTTTGAAAGAGGTTTCTTATGCTCACCAAGGTTGAATTTATTTGATCAAAAGTACAGTATAAACAGTAATATTATGAAATATTATTTCAGTTTAAAATAGCAGTTTTCTGTTTTAAAATATTTTAAAATGTAAAACTGAATTTTCAGCACATGTTCTTCTCAAGAATCGTTTCTATATGTTATCAGTTGATCAGTTAATACTTAATATTTCTGTGGAAACTATGGTTAAAAAAAATATTTTTTTGGATTCTTTGATGAATGAAAGGCGCAAAAGGATTATTTGAATTAGAAATCTTTTGTAACATTATACACATCTTTACTGCCACTTTTGATCAATTTAATGCATTCTTGCTGAATGAAAGTATTAATTTCTTTCAAAAAAAAAATCTTACGGATACCAAGCTTTTAAACGATTCTCATTTTATCATATTACTGTATTTTATCTTTTTTTTAATTTAATGTATTTTATATATGGTGTCAAAATATCCTCTCTTTTCAGTGCCACATTATAGAAAGACTGGTATTGTTACAATTTTAATTTTTCGAAGTACTTTCGACAGAGAACATGTGACACATTGCCATTCTTCATGCCAGACATGAGCATGCAAACCTCCAAGTCACATCCCAATCACATGCAAACCCTCATTGGTCACGAGAGGAGGACGTGTTAGGCTAAACGCACGTGTGTTTGTCCACCTGAACAGAAAACCAGGCTTGCTAGAATTCATGCGGCGAAGAGCGGTGGTGCTAACGCTTATTTGCAGTACAAACGCAATGGGATGCTGGTGGACGCGGAGGAGGAGGTAACGGTGGAAACCAGTTCGCCGGGGTCTTTCTTAATGGAACGTGACATGATGGGCTGGTGCTGGTGCATGTGGACCCCTCTTCCCCCCTGGCCGTTCACCTCTCCGCCAGGGGGCCGGGGTCCAGCAGGGCTGTCCTCAATCAACGCTTCCGTGGTGTTCCTCTAACTCTCTTTCTATCTTTCTCACTCTTTCGCTCTTTCTCACGCCTAGACCGGGTACGCCAGCACCTCTTCCGGGTGGCTGGTCATAAGACCATCAATAATCGTGTGTCCTCTTGTCCAATGGCAATGCGGTGCATGCGGCTTGGCCTTGCGGGGGCCACTCCCATCCGCTCCAGTACCAACGGGGCCCCCCTGTTTTTTACTGCAACCCTTTTCTCCATCTCTCAACTACTTTACTTTTGGGTTTTATCTTTTGTATCTTGTCTACTTGTTGTTTTTTAACTGCTTTTTCGGCAAATACAACTCATGCATTTTTTAATATGCATTTTTGAGTGAATTTCTCTCTGGACTGGCCGTGCTCTCTCTCTCTCTTCATGATATCATCAGAACTCATTACATGGAGGAATGAAACTGTCTGAGCTGCATGTCATTGATTGGCCTGCATCTAAACGGGAGGCGGTGTTTAATGTGATGCAGAGACCATGGGGGCGTGTTGATCGAGTGCCTGTTGACCATGTGAGACGCGCCCTCGTGAGACGGGATTTCCAGTCCTGCTCCTGAAGGGCCACCATCTTGCAAAATGTAGCTCTAATTGTAATTAATCACACCTAAATCAACTAATTAGGCTGCATCCTAAATTTCATACTTACCTTCTATATAGTAGGTGAAAAGTATAGCACTTCTGAATTCACAGTATTCATAAAGTCCAATCGACCTACTACTTCCAGCGAGATTCTGAAATGCACAGGAGAGGATTTGTGAATGACACTGGAAGGATACATGACAATGACAACATTACAAAGAACATACTTTTTTAACTGTTGCAAAGTAATTACATAAAAAAAGTACCTACTCAGAGGTAATATAATTTTGGACGCAGCCTTTAGGATTGGATTGGTGTTTGGACAGGTTGGAGCTACAATCTGCAGGACATTGGCCCTCATGGAGAAGCTCCATCCCTGCTCGCCTGGTCACTGCGTCATGGTGATTATTTAAGGCTCTAGTGTATTTGGGTACGGTGGCTGTCATGGTTCAAATGCAGCAGACATTTCCAAATACTTTTTTCTTTCAATAATTAGTATCAATGCACAAATTCAAAAGACATTTGCAGACAAAGAATACTCTTGTTACTCTTGTCCACTGTTTTTGAACCTAGAGCTGTCCGTCAATGCTGTGATGTTGAGAGAACAGGACGAGGCAGTGACCTAGAGCCTACCGTTGTCACAATGAAATAGCTAAACGTTGCTCAGCATTGTCTCAACGTTCCTGGATCATTGTGAGAATTCAGGCCTTGCTGTCATTGGTCTTGTCTTTTCTCTCAGCTTCTTTCTGCTCTGTTAGGTTGATAAAGCAGTGTTTTCTGTTTCTCCAAAAGGCATCAAAAGAGGCAGGCCAAGCTTTGGTATGTAAGTCCAACCCCACTTTTGAGACCCAGCATCACCATCTCCTGCACTGCTTGGAGAAAACCACGGTAAGAACCCTCTGGAGACACCTTTACACATTACTGGAAGCTTTTCTCAGCAATTCAGATTTTGTCATTATTTGATCTTTTTGATATACAGTTATCCTAAACGGCACACTAAGCACATCTGTAAGAATCATTATGAGGTTCTTCTACAATTTTATATTCCTTCTCAGCTGTTTTTTAATACCTTATAGAAGGTTTGATAGCTACTAAAAAGGTGTCTGTATTGACTGTATTTAAAGTGGAAGTGAAATTTCTGTTATCATTTATTCCACTTCACATTATTTCAATCCTGTATGACTTTCTTTCCTCATAGGATCAGAAAAGGAGAAGTTTGGCATATTATCCCAGGTGCAAGAACAGACACTGTAGAGTTACAAAAAAAAAGTACTTAAAAGTATTGTGTAAAAGTACATAATAGTATTTAATTTCCATGTCCAAGTGCTATTTTCCAGGTTTTTTGTTTTCTAAAAATAACTTTGTGTGAGGAACAGTTATGACATGATAACCCGTGCAATTTGGCATAATTGACATTAAACGTAGCACAGTTCTTCATCGCATGCCATATTTGAATAAAACATGATATGAGAGCTCTGGCAGAGGGAAAAATGAGGGAGGAAGTGGACAGAAGTTTCATTTTTTTAATGTTTACCATCAGCCAGTGTCTGACTTCTTCTGCGCCCTTGTGGGTTTGCCACAAATAAGTGCAGTTTTTCTCTCTAGTGAAATCATTAGTCAGGCACTGGCATGAAAATGACAGCCACTGTTGTCCCCTGCCAGCTAGACTCACGACAGTCTAGAGAACAGACTGTGACCCACTCCTGCTTTCCTAGGGCACTAGACTTGAGACATTTGAAAGGAAAATTCCAGTGTCTTGCTGATGATGCAGGACTGTTTGAGAAAGCCACAGTAAATCTGGATTCAAGGACACCTTCTGATCTTTGTTTTGACTGGCTCACATTATTATATGCTTGTGCAATATTTGTTTTAGAGACAAAGGTATTGGATATTTCTTGTCAGAAATGATTGAAACTAATGAGAACTCAATTTAGACAAAGCACTAAAAACTTAAAACAAATTGTGCACAAATACATGCAGTAAACTTCTGAATTTATTGAATTATTCCATTAATATATATTTAATTAATATATATTAATTAAATATTTCCAGAGGTGTAAAGAGTACCTGAAAACCGTACTTGAGTAAAACTACAGATAACTTGCAGTGAAACTAACTCCATTCACCAATGAGTAAAAGTCTTAGACCTGGTTTCACAGACAGGTCTTCGATTAATCCAGGATTAGTCCTTAGATCATTAAAGAACATTTAAGTAGTTTTATTGAAAAAACAATACTGGTGTGCATCTTGAGACAAAACAATAGCACTGACATATTTTAAGATATGCCATTGCAAGTTGCTTTCAATGAAAACAGCTCAAGCTCAAGCATGCATTTTACTCTGGGACTATCTTAAGCCTTGTCTGTGAACCCGAGGGTTAGAGTATTGAAGTATTTTACTCGTACTGAATGTATGCACTCGTCTTCAAGACATGCCAGTTAAAATAAAACTAAACACCTCAAAATTGCAGTAAATCAAGGTCATCACAACAGCCTCTTAAAATGTCTACAAACACTCAGATCTCAGTTAAGCTCAAGTGCTCAGAAAGGGCACAAGTAAACCAATCAATTCTTCAACATAAAAAGATGTTAGGTAAAATGATATAGTCAAAGCCTGCTTGCACTGGATGTGCTGGTTTCAGCCTCACCACCGGTTGCAGCCATGTCCTCATCTCAAATATGAAACTCCTGCGATTCACAACTACCCGCTAATGCACTTGCATTCGCGTAAAGTAACCTTGTTGACAAGTTTGGGTGAGTAAGGGCAAAACGCACAAGATATTGTACCTTCGATGCCCTGTAGACATGATGATATCACTTCTTTTGTAGCAGAAA
Source organism: Rhodeus uyekii (assembly GCA_037043235.1). Lineage (NCBI taxonomy): Eukaryota > Metazoa > Chordata > Actinopteri > Cypriniformes > Acheilognathidae > Rhodeus > Rhodeus uyekii. The sequence continues at coordinate 955,381 of JAWRVZ010000033.1, forward strand.
AAAACTGCTGCAGAAAAAGTTAGGCGCCATGCATATCGAAGTAAAGAGTACATTATTCAATAATGTAGTCAACTAGAGAGTAAAACTAGCTATCTTTGATACTTAGTAAAACTACAAAGCAGACAAAAGGATATTCAAGTACACTAAATTACTCAATATTAATTATATTTACTCAAATACACTGCATATTTTTTACATTATTCTAGTTCTTAACAGTAAAATATATTAATCATTGTTTTGTTGAAACAGCATCAAATTGACTTACCAAGTATTTTCAAACAAGCAAAGTATAATAATAATTACCCACAATAATATAATGAAATACCAAAATCAAAATCAATCAGTGATAAATACTTCCTGTTTCATTTTCTCTTTCAGAATCATGAGTTTGTGGATGAGCAAACCTATGAGACGAGCTGTATGGAGGTTTCTCTAGCGAAGCCGTCCATGTCGCGTTCCTCCTCGATGTCCTCGTCTCCGCACAGCCTGTCGTCCTGCTGCACGCGCAGAAACAAGCGCAAGAGCTTCAATGTCCCCAATTCCAACATGGTTGGCGGCCGTAGGGGCAGCATACAGGAGCTCAGCACCATCCAGATCAGAGAGAGACCAATGACCAACAGGTGCTCTCACAGCACTCACACACACTTACACACACACAAGGAGAAATAATAAGTTCATATATTGGCTGTGGTTGGAATATAGATGAAATACCAAGAGCTGTGCCTTGTTTAATCAGAAGCGTTTATAATGACTTATTTATAAAAATGGTGAGTTTATCTAGAGGGTGTGTGTGTCTGTTGTATTTTGCCTACATTGTTACTCTGTGTGAGCATATCTGGTGAGCAGTTCTTCAAGATCTAGTGTGTACTGCTTTGTTTCCACATAATCCAAATTAATTGGCAAGTAAAATATTATAACATCAATAATTCTGTAATAATTCAAGAATTTAGCAATAATTCAATAAAAAAGCCATAATTCTGCAATCTATAATTAATTTATGCATACTGTTTGCAGTTAAATGTAGTATGAAGTAAACCTTAAATGTGTAGTGTATAGGTTTAGTATGCATGTGTTAAATATCATGTGTAATGCATAATATGCCGTTTGTAGTGCATATCTTGTGCTCATATGATGTAATTTGCTCGTCATGTAGAATTGTGTAATGCGTAGTATGTAATATGTAATGTAGGATGTAGAATGTGGTTATTAGTGCATAGATTTGGTGTATAATGTGTAATGCATACAGTAGTTTGCACAGTATTTAGTATTCATGTGGATTACAGTGCAATGCATAATGTAAAGGATGCATTTACACACTGCATAGTAGCTAGTATGCTTGTAGAATGCAAAGTATGATGCATAGAATTTAAGGAACATGATGTTAAATAAAGTATGAAATGCATATAATGTGAAGTGCATATTATCCCAAATGCATATGTAGAATTTAGTGTATAATGCATAGTATGCAATATGTAGTACATAGGATGTAGAATGCAAATTAGAGCATAGGTTTAGTCTCCTTAATATGTAGAATACAATGTGTAATGTAAAATCAAGTATGTGAATCATATAGAATGCAGTATATATTTTATAGATTTTAGCATACATAATATGTTGTATAGTGAATAATATGCAGATTATCTGTGTATCTGGGTATGTGGAATTGTTCCCATAGTGATTCATGCTGCTGGAATCCTGTAAAGCTCCGGTTGTGACACTCCCCATATGCCAACATACTCTGGGAACGCTATCATGATTCCCTCCAACAGCTGGGGGAATTTGCACATCAGCTGGATTGTATTCTCACCCTCCCTCTCTTCCTCTCTCTTTCAATGCAGCCGCTCTAGTCTCAATGCCAAATTTGAGGAGACGGTACCCCTGAATTCGGAAGAGCCGTCCTACATCACTGCCGCTGTCATCAGCATGCCCACCCCCCCTGTGACCACGCCCGAGGGTGGAGACTTGGGAAACTGTCCCGACTTCTTGCAAAGCAACATCGTCAGAGTGTCAGCGTTATAGACCATGACCATTTTTCATTTTGTTTTGGCGAGTGGACGCTGCAGCATAAAAGATTGATGGAGCCACCTAGTGTAGTGGAGGAGGCATTGCAGTAGGATGGGCCGTAGCTGGACCTTTTTTTTAAATCAGCTCCCGTCCAGAGCTCTCAGTCCAGTGAGCTCCATCAGCTCAACCTCTAGGCCCATGCGTCTTGTGGCTCACACCGGGGTCCAATAGGCTTTTGCTCAACCCATAGAGGACATCGGTGACCATTGTGGTTGTTACCACTTCTATGATTTTTCAGTATTGTGTGTCTTTGAATTCGTTGTCTTCAATGTGTTGGAATTGTGAGATATTTGGGACAATAAGGAGTGTACCAGCAGGGGCGGGATTTCACAAGCTTTTAGTCTGGTCTACACACACTTTTGATACTAAAAAAGGTAAAGCTGGGCTCTACTAGGGTGCGCGGTCGGATGCCTTTGTGTGCGTGTGTATGATCGAGACCGGTCTCTTGCATGATTTGCGTACGTCTTTTGTCTTTTTCCAATTCGGCATGAGCAATAAGGTTTGGCTCTCTCTGTCAGAATGTGCGTTTTACTTGTCAATAATTTGCCTAGTTATTTAGCATTGATATTTCGAACACAACAAGTGTGTGAAAACAGCTGTGTTGTTGTTATCTGAGAGATACAGGCGATAAACACACTCAGTCTGTCCCACCCATGTTGTGTTCACTCCTTGCCTGGCCTGGATGTTTGTTGTACTTCTTTTTTTTGTGGAAGGGCACAAAGAAAAGCTAAACAGAAAGGGAAACACCTTTTGTGTTTCAGTAGATTTGACAGTGGAGGCTTTTGGACTTGAGCTCAAATACTAGCCATTCCGTTTTATACTCCAAAGTTTGCGAGTAAACTGTGAAAAAAATAATAATGTCTTTATTTATTATCTTTGTTCAAATTCTTGTGCATGTTGTCGTGGACATGTGAAACGGGCCAGCCCAGACTAGAGCATAGCCCACCTCTTTTTTGTTCTATTTGTTTTTAGCATAACTTTTTCTTCCCTTCTTTGCCTTCTCTTTAAAAATATGTACTTTTATCAGCAAACATCCTTACCAAGTCCCATTATTATTTCTGGATAATGGCATTAAGTTGTTTGTGATGATACTTTGAGAATTGTGCAATCAGATTCTTAGTGCTCTTTTGGAAATGATTTCATTCATTTCGAGATGAACCTAGTCAGTGTTGAATTTAAAAGCATGAATCTCACAAAATCATGTTCAGGTTTTCTTCACTCCAAAATCAAAAGTAAATCAATTATATTTTGCTTAAAATTGTTTTAAAAATAATATAAACATTTTAATGACAATTAAGCACACTTTATACATTATAATTAACCTAATGAAGCCGAGCATTTAGTGTATGTGTGTGTATATATATATATATATATATATATATATATATATATACACACACACACAATTCTCAGTCTCAGTGATGATTTTTGTTACCGTAACAGTAGTTTTAAAGGTACTGCAAAAAACGTTAAATGCTTCATAATGATTGTAATAATACTTAAAGTAATGCATTATAGTAATGATAGTGTTGGGGAAGTAAGGTGCTTAATTGTCATTAAAATAATGCACAAAATTGTGCAGAAATGCGTCTGTGAGATTTATCCCAAATGTATTATTATTTATTAAATAGTATAAAAAAATGTGCACCTGAAATATGAATTCTGCAGACTTAGCGAAAAATCAGTCTATAATGTTGATATTTTTTATAACGATGTCAATGCAATTTGTTGTGGTGAGGAGCTCTTAATGCACCTTGCACAAACTTACACTCTCTCTCTCACACACACACACACACACACACCACTGCCCTCCTGTTCAATGCCTGAACCCATTCTTGCTTTACCATGTGACTTATGCAACAAGATTCCTTTTGTAAAGATATGCTTTGTATTAAAGGGGTTACTGGGGGAATAGAATCTCACAAATGCATATTTTTAAAACTGAAATGGTGTTGATTATATATTATAAATGTATTTCAATTGTAAAATACAAAAAAAGGGTTTAAAAAAGAAAAACTAGATGAAAACAGAAAATTAAGAGAGTGTTATAGTGCACTTGTGCTGTAAATTTGTTCTTCAGTGTAGTGAAATTTATTACATTTTCTTCTTTTCTCCTAATTTCCATGGACAGAAAAATTGATGTCTCACAATTTACTTTCTGAATCAGCATCGACAAAGGCTGGACCATCTGTTTAGGAAGATTACATTTTTTTTTTTCCTGTTTGGAGGGCAGAATTGACGGAGTGCATGTGCTCAGACACACGGAGAACATGTGTGGGTTTTTCTTTTTCTCCAGGATCCACGGGGGACTTTTAAAACAGACTTCCTGTTTGTGATATAATGTACATTTAAATGACTACCAGGTGACGATGGTCCTTTGGAATTTGTTACAGCTTGTGTTATGGACATTAAAATATACGAATTATTGAAAAACAATGAAAAAAATAATTACAAATCAGTTGTTTAGTCCGGTGCAGTGTCTCTGAATAAATAGATTTAATTCATTGTCCTATTAAAATACAGATAAAAAATACAATGGTGTTGTGATCATTTTATTAATCTTAGTTCATCATTTCAATCTTATAATGTTTCAATACTTAATTGCAACTTTTGGCCCGGTTTCACAGACAGGGCTTAGATTAAGCCAGGATTAGACTTCAGTTCAATTAGGATATTTCAGAAGATTTTATAAATGTGCCTTAGAAAAAAAAAACAATGGCCCTGACATATTTTAAGATATATCAGTGAAAGTTGGTTTCAGTTAAGATAGCTCAAACATGCATTTTAGTCAGAGTCTAGGCTTACGCCTTGTCTGTGGAACCGGGGATATATCTACAAATTGATTATATTTCAGAGTGTAGATTGGTTTGACTTATTTTTACTTGGGAAATAAACTTTTACAATTACAGGGTACATGAAGTCATTAAAAAAATCAATTTAGTTTGTGTATTTTAGCTTTGTTATGTTAGCTTACTGCTATACGTTGACACTTAGCAGAGACATTAATTTTTAAATGCAGTCTTTCTCTGTAAAATACAATGTATTTACATTTTTGCTGTACTTTTGATACAAATGTCTGGAATAAGTTGCACATCAAATTTGACTAGGTATGAGTAATAACAATATTTAGCAAGTTATCTCTCTTCCATTTTCAGCTGAGTAGCATATACTTCTGTGGTTTCATTTTGTCGATTTCACACGTTTCTCAGGCGGCACATTTAAAGGGACCCGTATTTTAATAAGGGCAGCCATAGCAGTCTCACACTCTCTAGGCACTTAGCGTGATTACGTTACACATTAACTTTCTAAATGTGATGACCACTCAGTTTTTCTTTGATACACAGGAATCAAAGGATGAGGAGGGCCGGAAGGCAAGGGATTGAACCTATTTTCCAAGCCCACTCCGAACAAACCCATAGCAGGGCTGTGGTGAGCTCCCAGCAGACGAGCGATAGTGCTACGCATTAGCATATTTCCCATCACTCCGAGGGTAATTGAGACGTTTGAAGTCAGTTGTAGGAAGGGACCGCATCTGAGGGACGCGGAAGGAGGGGGACCTCACCAGGCACAGGGGGATATTGAAGTCAGGCTTCATACAAGCTGCAGCTGTCTGTTTGTGACCTCGCTATTTTTGCAGAGAGGGGAAAGGTTAATGGTTTTATTTCCCCGCTCACTCGTTTTACTGTACTTGCAGAAAGGAAAGTGGGATGGAGGCCGTCTATATGATAGTACTCTCTGTGTGGAACTCTCTGTACATCTGCACCGACACTAAACGGCAGATGACACAAAGTCTTTGGCTGAAAAGTAATACATTTTGACAGAGATTTACCACAGTGTAAATACTCATAAGCACATTCTTGAGGATGGAAGGCTACCAGCTATAAAGCCTTTGGTGTCTCTGTTTGCAGGGCTGTTAGCAAAACGTTTTAGGATGGTCTTCAGTGGTTATCAATGCCAAAAATGTTTGAGATGGCAAGGCAAATAAAAAAAGGAGGGGTTTACTAATCACAGAAGCCGAGGCCAAGCACAAATTCCAGAGTGAGGCATCAATCGTGAGGTTAGACGTAAGTAGCTAAACATAAAAATGTTGTCATTTTGAATAAAAAATATAGACATTTGCGTAATCATTAACGTGATTAATGCAGTTCAGAACATTAATGGATCTTTTTTTTTGTGTGTATAAGGAACACGATAACCATTGAATATGTGCATATTTTAAAACAAAAATATTATTTGCAAATAGTAGAATAAATTATTTTACTGTTTTTTTTTCTTATCTATTCCTTTAGGGTACGTTTACACTACAACGATGTACTGCAGATGGAAATCATTGTCAAAACCTTGAAACCTGATATCAAAAGCTTTTGGAGATCACCAAAACGCTGTTGTCATGTAAATAAATGGCCAAAATGTTTTCCTTTTTTCTTTTTTTTAAAACAGTGTTGTGTAAACGGCCCCTAAATCTCTTTAAATCTTTTACATAAAACGATTCCCCCCATAAATAACTTTGGTCCCTGTCTGTCTATATCTCACACAGGAGATGACTAGAGTGGGGATGTTTGCAACAAGAGAGGAAACAGTACGTCTTTTGTAAGCTTGTATGACGGCAATCCTGTGTGCTCCTCTCTGTTTCATAAATCAGATCCTGCACTGGCAATGAGCAAAAAGGAAGCTGACAGGAGCATTTCTAGTTCACCACAAGCTATGTGATTAGCATGCTAGCATACTGCTCATGCTATTACTGCAGCCAACTGTGTGAATTATGTTTTCTGTGTACTCGGATGGCTTTGCCAAAAGGTCCTAAATGCAACAGTAAAATCCTAACAGGACGCAAGTCGACATTCAAGTCGTAAACGTAACACAGAATTAGCCAAAACAAAACCTTGATAACTACATCTTAATTCAATACAGCGAAAAATGCTAACAAAAAAATAACATGGTAAAACTGAAGCAGACAAGGCAATAGCAAACGACAATGATCCTATCAGTTCTACCCTACTATCTTTTTTGTTTGAGAGGCATTTCACCAGATTTACATCAAATAAGGGAAGAAAAGACGAACAAAACTTGTTTCATGACGACTGTAACACCATTTGCTACTTGGAATTACCTTATTCCAGCCACTGATCTCAGATTATGTATATTTATCATATATAAGTGTTTCTGCCATGTTTCAAATTGACACAGCTCTGGCAAAGGCGTAATTCATGAGAATTCAGTTTCCAACTCGTAAATATGACTTTGCACGGTCATTCATGTGCTCACAACCACTTAAAGGGCACATTAGCATGCTACTGTTTGAAATGTTTGTATTGCATGATGAATTCTGTTAGTAGGAAGTATATAATGTAGAATACAGTATTCTAGTGTTCAATTGAAACATAGCTTGTGTCGTTTCCATGTGTCTACTTCCTCACTCTTTCTGTATATGCTCCATTGAAATGTTTTATTCATTGCTTTACATCTGTTAAAATTCATGAAGCAGGCCAGGGCTAAATCCCTAAGCTTTCCCTCAGGCCAAGGATGTCTCCCATCAAGTGCAGAGAGGAGCCAAAAATTCCACCTGTGTCTCCACCCAGTAGCACATAAGCGTGACACCTCTGGAATGCACAAACTGACAAACAGAGCGCTCTGCGGAAAATCAGCCTGATTCGCCGGAAGTAGCTGCATGGTAAGAGACTAGGCTTTGCCGCATGCTTCAGTTGTTTAAAATGAACTGTTATGGCTGTTAACTAGGCATGAAATTTGTGAATTATGTGTCAGATGCATGTTATTGAAGTATACTGGACCTTGTGGTATTATGACAAAAGTTTGGCTTATGGAATTTGATGCCTTTAAAATTGTACAGTTTAGTCCAATATAATGCTTATTTGAAAGCATTAAAAACATTAAATCATAATACAGATTTTACTTTATATTGTGAATGAATTATCACTAAACATTATTTTAAAGAAGAAAACATGTAAAAGTTTTTTTTTAAATCTATACATTTGTAGTTAAATAATTAAAAGTTGTTGTTTTTGCTATTTACCCACCCTAACATTTTATTGCGATATTCTTTAAAAGGGTTTAAGACCATCCATAAATCTCTCATTTGACTCATACATAAAAAATAAATAAAAACCTTCCAGGGTACACTTCAGGTTGGCTGAGATGTGAACAAACACACTGGCTTCAAAAAACAAGTCTTCTGTGTTTAATGCACTGTGATTCACATGCAAATTTCATAAGATGTTTCTCAAACCTTCAGCAGAGTTTATAACCTATGCTGTGAGCAGACTATTACTGCATAGAAAATTAATACTATTTTTGATCTAAAACACTCTTTAGTGCACCAGTCTACATGAATCATATCACAGCACTGTTAAATTAAGACATGAAAATCTGCACAAATGTGTCCTACTATCTTCACGATGAGCTTTTATGAGGAGCGACGTTTTCAGTCCACCTGAAAAATCTCATTAAGTCTCAAGCTTGCGTCCAAGTGTGTGTGTCTGTGCAAGTGTGAGTGTTGAGAAAGTGGAAAACAGCGACCTAGTACTTTATGACTGTTGCTTGTCAAATTTCACAGTTTGAGCTGAGTGATATCTTGTGTAAAAGCCAGTGCAGGCTGTTTTTGTTTTGTCTTTTCCTTTAAATGATCTTGAATGCTCAAACACAAATGTTAAATATGTACCACATAAACCTTTGCGCTAGTAGAGAACAAAAAAGGGAGTGTCTGAGCTTGGTGAAAGAAGGAATTTATGTTTTTTTCTGAACAAACTTGAGGTAAATTGTGATCATAATGCGAAGAGAATGTGAACAAGATTGCAGATTTTGCCTTAAAAATGAAACATCTCGTGGGAAGTGTTTACACCTGGTTTGCAACTAGGTCACTGTAAGTGTTGATGGCCTGTTCCATTGCGAGGAAGGAAGTTTTATGCAAAAATGGTTCATTCTAGAAACCTCCCTCTGGAGAATTCAGGTCCGTAGAGACCGAGGCAATGGCTTTTTTTTTTTGTGTGGAAAAACCAGTAAATCCTCTTCATCATTCCATGAAATGACCACAAAAGCCGCTTAATCCACAGGTATAAAGCTTTCTATAAAACAGTTCACACCATCTATATCTTGTCATCCAGGCACCCAGAACTACTTCACGTAAGGTCCATTTTCTGGTCCAATTCACTGTGGTCCGATTCGTTCAGTGTCAGTAGAGAGCAGGAACATCATTTTTTATTGTCTCCACAGTGTCGATGCAGCTGATGGGTCACCTTCAAGTCACTGCTAGGAAAGCATCTCCATCTCAAACTGAGTGTGTCCGTTAGCAGGGGCATTGGCCCAAGCCTCAGGTGCTCGTGGGTGTGAGTGATTGGGTTTCAGGGGCTCTTCTGCGGGGCTGTGTGTGTGGATTAAAGCATTTGGGGAAGCTGGGTCAGGTGGTTTGTGGTCATAATAGAGAGCCCATAGTAGAGTCACAGTCAATGTCATGGCTAAGATCTGGGCCACTCCGATAGACACTCCCAAGAACCGCAACACCTGCAACTGCTTGGTGCCCCGGATAAAACTGTAGATCTTGGGACCACAACCCTGTTGAAGACGAATGCAGTATAGTTATAGGAACATGAAATCAAAATAGACTATTATATACACTGCCCAACCAAAAAAAAGAAAGTTGCTGTTTGGATTTAGTGGGTCAAAATGTTTTATTACTTTGAAACTACCGTACTTTATAGTCCCCAACATTAGTGAATTCGTAGTTTTGAATACATTACCAATAATCAAGTGGCTATTTAGCTGTTGTTTTAGCAAATTAGCATTAGCTACTTAATTAGCATTGCTACATCACAATCCAAACAAAATAAAATCAGGTGTCTATTTATAATTTTTTTTCTTAGTGCACTGTTTCAATATTCAGAATTCAAAATTCAAACACAGTGAAGTTCACTTATCTCGACTCACGGTGAACTCGCCAACCAACCCTATTATGCCAACGTTTTTGAAGTGGAACCGCCAAACTACCTATTTGTCTTAGTATTTTCTCATCGGTTATGTCGATTCTTAAATGTCGCCAAATACTATTATCTCGAGCGCAAAAGAGGTACAAATTCGCCACTTCACACGGCTATCTCGTGACTAAGATCGTACCTAGTTCACTGCGCATGCGCTGAGTTCGCGTTGCACGTGAATCGCATGTGAATCTCCAGTGACACTTCAATCACAGTGTAGCCAGAAGAACTCGCGGACAGTGTTGCCAACTTAGCGCCTTTGTCGCTATATTTAGCGAGTATTCAGACCACATTTTCAAAAAAGCGACTAGCGACAAATCACAGCTGTGTGCACATAAAGCCCGCCTTCTCTGATTTGATTGGTCTTCTCAAATATTTTGACATTTGAGTTTGAGGCTTAGATGAAGACACACACACACACACACAAACAAACAAACACGCTGTTTACACTGTGAGCGATCATTGTTTTTGCAATGTTAGAGAATATAATTAAAGGTTTATATGGAGAATGGAAGGTGTTTTTTTGTATACTGGTAAATCTCTGCTGTTAGTTGGTGCACATATGCCTTTTGTTATTAGCAAACATATACAGTGTATGTACATTTTTATAGCATGCCGATCGCTTCATCAAACAAATTGGTTATCAGTTGGTTATCTCGATCATCGGTTATCTCTACACTTTTTTGCAACCCCCGAGGCCGTCGACATAACCAGATTCCACTGTATCTCCAAATAGTTCTGTCATTCCAGTCAAACAAACAATGTGGAAAAAGCCTTCTAATAGATCAATGTTGTCTCTTCACATTAACTGGGATGTGAGATAGTAACAGAAAAAAACACATTTATGCTTTAACAGTTTGTTTTCATGTAACTCTCCTCTTCAACAGCTGCCACAATAATATGCGAGCAATGCCAGACGTTTATCCGCTCGCGTGCGTGCCTGCGTAGTTTTGGGTATTTCCTGTGTTGAAATGTTGAAGAGCAGGTAAACTATTTCCTTCTAGTGAGAGATTTATACTGTGGAGTAATTCCTCTGTCATCCACTCAGAAAGAGAGACAATGTCATAGAAACAGGCAGTGGGTGAGGATCAGACTCCACACCTTCAGTCCTTCACTCCCAACTCTCCCCATAGTGAACATTGTTCCCGTCTTATTCAACAAAGCCCTGCTTCCACTTTTCTGCTGTGGGACCTGTCTGAAAAGGCTTGGCTCTGTTGGCTGTTTTTCCACAAACACACTGTGTTTATAACATTTATTGTATTACTGATAAAAATCTGCCTATTTTTCCAGGGAAAAGGAACCAGATATGTGTGTGCAACAGGGTTGGGCAAAATTAGAATTGGCTCATTTTCAGTTCTTTTTTTATTAATTTAAATTGTTTCATACCTCCTTCAAAGTTGAATCGTTCTGTCTGTCTGTCTACATATCTATCTGCCATTGTACCTTTTTTCATATATATATATATATATATATATATATATATATATAATATTTTGTTTTGTCTGTCTATAATTCTGTCTATATATCTATCGATCATTCTGTCTGTCTATCATTCTATCATTGTATCTTTTGCAATATATATATATATATATTTATTTTTTTTTCTCCGTCCATCCATCCATCCATCCAATTTATCTTTTTCTCTGTCTATCTCTATATATCATTATATCTGTCTATTTAGCTATATATCTATTGTCCATTCTATCTATTGTTCTATCTATCTCTATCTATAAGAATAAAAAAGTAATTTTATCCTATAAACCTTTTTGCAAACATTTTTCAAAACCTTCAAAGACTCGACAATAGTGTAGCAGACGTGTCATAGGCAGGGCATCTGAAGAGCAGGGGTCTGTATGAGACACCGTTGTGTTTGTCCTAGACTGTGTGTTTTTCTACTCCACACACAGGTGTGTCTCTGAGCTACGTGACTGATTTTAATTGCACTGCTGGAGTCGCTTATAACACTCACTGGCAATACAACTTGATTAAACACACACTCAGCAGGTAAGTTAATCTCTCCACTGTCTCGCCTCATTTTTACAAAGTCAACTACAAAGTCACGTATTAATTGGGTCTGTCAATCAATTTACATGTTTAATCAAATTAATTACATGCTATTCCACAGATATCAATATTTGCTAAACCCCCAAATTAAGACGAAATTAAACTATTGTGTCAGATAAGTAAATCATGGATTAGATATCACAAAAAGGGGCTTTTGAAGTCAATGCTGCTTTCTGTTTATTTCCATATAATTGAACATAACTCTAATCCTGTTCCCTTGGGGTATTACTGTATCAAAATTAAGCTTACCTCCTGGTAAAGGTCACTGAGGTCGTGGTAGTGGGCGTTGCGGGCACACCCTGGATATTGATTGGAGCAGCAGGAGTCAGGTGGCCACTCCATCTCTGTCATTTCCAGCCAGTCAGTGAAGTAGATCACTCCACAACACTTTAACTGTGTGAGCATGTTTTGGAAATGTCACGCCCCTCACCATAACAGCAACTTTTTAACAAACTACTAATGCAAATCAACCAGGCCTTGCCCCCTATTTATATATATATATATATATATATATATATATATATATATATATATATATATGCCTTGGGTGGGAATCATTTAAATGATGAATATCGTGATGTGTGTGTTCCCAGAAGAAAGCTCAAAACTGCAATCGAGATGTTTAAGCAGTTCAGAAACAGTGTGCACTGATATAGAGAATAACTCCCAGCTTTTTGGAAAAAATGTAACTTGTTGAAATAGCATAATAGAACATCAGATGTGGTCTGATTGACTGCTTGGCTTCATTCAGCATTTTCGCTTTCAGTGACTACTTAACGCCTGCAAATTGTCACATTGTGTGTGGTTAGGTGTTCGATGAAGTGCAATACTGGTGATGATTTTTGGCCTCTCACCTCAGTTTGCAAAGAGTTCCAGGCATATGTGAGCCACTGGTAGCGCTGCAGGCCAAAATGAGGCATGCGTGACTTCAGACTTATCATATCAGACCTCTGTACCATAGGCTGAAGAGAGAGAGAGAAGTTATGGAGAAATATTCATTTCACAATTTGAAAAGCCCTTATTATTTTGTAATCACATGAAATCCTTTCCCTACACTGTTATTAATTAAGTTTTCTAAAAAACAAAAACACTGTCATTTCCAGGCAACTTTAAGGACCATCCACACGCCCACTTGTCCAATTTTAGTCTCTCTTGTGATCTTTTTATTGGCCAGTTATGAAATGCCCTATTCACAAGTGCATGCATGTGTTGTTTATGTACTAGCTGGCATTTTACAATTTAGTCCCCATGAGACATTTCATGACTGGCATATGATACACAATGCCCGGGGGCTGGGAGTGTCATCTCAGCAGATCTTGCTAAAGCAGGACAGATTAAAGTCAACATGAAATTACAATCAACTATCTGAAAAAAAATATTTACTTTCTATTACGTTTACTTTCTTTTTTGACCAGTGTTAAAAATACTGTTAGCTGTATAAACATGGATGGATGGATGCCTTTGGGATGCCACTTTTCTCAGTCCAATCAAATTTGATTTATTTGATTTATAAAATGTCTACGGTTTTTTCAATATTCAGTTTCACTCTTATATAAGTCACATGTTGGAAAAAATAGGTTACGAATGCCATTTCATGTTGACTTTAAGCAGAAAAAAATTGGAATGGATGCACTGTTGATACAACTGGTAACCAGGCCAGGTGCAGCAGAATAAACAGGCTCATTGCCCACGCACAGGGGTCACATTAGTCCACAAAGGCACAATAGAACCATCAAACCCAGCAAAGGTTTTTAGGTTTGTGATAACAACGTGTCTTGAGGCAGAAGCTGTGTATGTCTGAGTGAGAGAAGCTAGATTAAAGCCAGGTGTGTGTGATATCTTCCCCTGGAGGTGTGCCTTATCTCTCGTATCCCTGGGCTAACAGTAGCAGATGCTACCTGCAATCCCTTTTCCCTTAGCTGATCAAATCTTTTAGTCTGCACAGATCCAGTACAGGTTTCTGTAAAGCCTGATGCTAATCTTGCTTCAAGAGCCAACTAGAGCATTTACATAGGTAACTACATCCTCAAACCCGCACACACGTACACGAAAACACTCTGCTTATTAACTCCCCAAAAGGAAATCTGCTTGAGTCGGGCTTTTGAAGTCATAATAGTTAAGATTAGACTGTAAGCAGGCGGTTCAGAAATCGGATCCTCATTCCGTTACTCCCGGGAACAGCCGTGTGGCGGCCATGTTGTTGACGTGAGGGAAGGGAGAGAGTGGGCATTCTTGTTTATTCATAGCACTACGCACCTCTTCGTACGTCCATACTCCGCTGGCCAGCTCCACGCAGAATATCACCATCAGACTGCCAAAATACTGTGAACGCACACGCAGAAATAAAATGATTGGTTAAAAATATCTTTTGAAACAATAGGGCAGAAGGAATGTGTTGTTGATCAGACACTGAGAAAGGAGAGCAAAGTGTATGTGCTTGTTCATGTATGCTTGGATCTGGATTCTGAGGTCTGTTTTGTCTCTCAGGTCATCTCTTGGGAGTTTTGAGTCATTGTGACAGGCTGTTATTCAGAATAGCATAGTATTCATACTATTTTTTTGCAGTATATATTTTTTTACATGTATACTTGTGCAATATATGCAAATGTAACAGAGCATACTGTATCCCATTATATACAATCCATCCCAATATATATATATTTCCCCAAAGTTGATGATTGGATCTCACTTGAAAATATTTATATGAAACATAATGAGATCATAGTGATAACAATGTAGCATAGTGCTAATTGAGTTTATTAATGTTTCCAATTTTTTTTTTAAGTAGTATGCATTACACACAAGATGCATGGATATATGGAACAAGAAGGAATCTTAGAATCTTTCACAACTTCAAAAAGAGGCTTTTTTTGTATTCACACAAGCACAGATTTTGTCTTTAGGGCAAACTAACACATCCATTTCATCTCCTCCCTTCCTGAATACAAATGCACTCTGTCTTTCTCAGAATCTCTTTAACGCACATAGTTCCCCTCTGTTGAACACACACTTTGAGAGAGATTATCAAGATGAATGACAGTGTTAGGAGCCTCATTCAGAGCAGGCCCCATCTGACAACTTGTTTATTTGGGAGAATATAAATATTTGTGGCTAGTCTATGCCCATGTTAGCATTTCAGCCCAGTTAGTCTGTCAGACACTTATCACACAAAAAAAAAGAAAGAAGACAACCTTTTCTCTTCACACGCTTCCCTGTGAATATCTACCGTTATGCCAAATATGTCCAGTGTGAACTTGTAACCCCTGGAAGTTCCCAACATGCTGGCTCATCTGCAAACGTTCACACATTTTTCTCAGGGTAACAGAGGTTGCATTCTCTCAGCGACCTCTCGGTTTATTGATTTGTTGAGAGTTTTACTCTTCCTCTTTCACACTCACACATTTTTTGTTAAGTACTGTTACAGAAAACAGGACACGGTGAAATGGATGGATTTCCTTTTCACCGGAACAATTAACACCCCCTGTTTTACTTAGTAATGCAAACATTTAGAGTCGATTATTAAGTCGGATCAGATTTGTTTTGACAGATGGCTACTGTTAATGTCAATAAACTGGTGATTTTGGGCACTTACAGTTAAAGATTTGAACAAACCATGCTATGGACACGACTGACACCTCAAATTGTGCGACATATTGAGGAAAGATTCAGGGTTTATTTAAGCGATTAGCGATGCACAGTGTACCATATTGGTCACTGGCCAATATTAGAGTTTTTTTTTTTTATCCGTCTTGGTTGATGTTAGATATTTCATTTTAAGACTGCACATTATGAACCAACCTGAAATATATACATTTTTATTATACCAAGGTCTGTCTGGATATTCAATTCTAACTGGCTGGAAGGTGTGCAATAAAACCCGTTTAATGCACAAGTAGTTCCAAGTCAGTTTAATGTGCTGTTTTCATGGAAGTGCACAAATTCATATGTCACTCACTCACAGAGATCAAATATTGTGCTGTGCACATACAGAAATTATCAACATTGCCACTTATATTCATAAAATAGCTTTGAACTAAATTGCTACATTACATTTCTCAGCAACGAGAGTGTAACATTGCTGTTTTTGAAGTAATTAAACTCACAGCTTCGTTGTTAATAGACGGAGACGCTGCACAGACAAATAACTCTCTCTTGATAATTAATTCAGATAAACTTTATAAATCATTCAAATAAATGTGATCTTACGTACTACTTCTTTATCTCCGATTCTGATTCACCATGTCGGGTGGTTCTTTGCCTCCACATCAAGCATTCAAATCGTTCAATGCACAGCTAGCTGTGGATTATCCCTTACATATTGCACCCCTTTCAGACAATTATAATTAGTATTCAGACAGACCATGGTACAAGCATTCATTTCACGTGTCATTGAACGGAAGAGAGTCTCTTGGGAGCCTGTGTGAACGTCAGATCCTTTTGATTTCCTGGCAAAAACGTCCTTCACGTGTCCTTCACATAAAAATCTCACGAAGTTAGGGATGATTAGGGAACTTTCGTTGCAAGCTGTTCACACATTGACAATAAAAAAAGCAATTCATTCATTAAAATTCTTACATATAGCCCTTTTAAATCTATTCCACCATTCCAATGGACCTCCTCTCCTGATCTCTCGATTGCCACGACAGAGAGTGTGTGAGAGTTAATGTGCATGTGTGTGTCCGGCCAGGTTTCAGCACTCAGTAAGAGAACGGCTGGTGAATAGCGCGACCACGTAACCCAAGCGTCTCTCCTCTCTTCATGTCTTCCCACTCTCCTCCTGGATTGGTTTACCTATTGTATCTCAGCCAGATAATATTGTTTGTCGCTGAGCCTCTGGGTAACACAAGCCCACTGGGGCAGAGAGGAGAGAAGAAAGGCTCCTCAGGAGATGAATGGAGACCCAGAGAGAGGAGGAGGAGGAGGGGGAGAGATGGGCAAAGGAGTCCCAGAAAACAGGTCCTCAGTCTGGGTCAGCAGACGGCAACCCCACCCTCTCGCCCGCAACAGACACCTGGGACTGAGAGCTTCAAAACAGCCCTCTGCTTGCTCTCTCCTCGATTCGACATTATAAAATAGATTTGCTGACCTTCTAAATGTTACACACTGATAGAATTTCAATGAGGCGATTGTATATAAAACATTCTTTTGAAATAAAACATATCAACATTAAGCTGGAAAATGGTAGCTCATAAATTATTAGGTTAAAATTATAGTGGGGTCGAAAAGTAAAATAGTGAAAATATTGGTATTAATTCTGTTTTATCTCAAGTTATAGATTTTATTTTTTATTTAATAAAAAAAATATTCTTAACAAAATATTTATATATTATTTTTTAAATTAAAAAACATAACCTGTTTTAATTATACTACATGAGCATTTCATTTCAACATTCAACTTTCATTGAACAGAAAAGTAGTCGGCAATCAGTCATCTTTCTTTGAGTTTGACGTTAAATAGTTAGAAACAACATAAGGGTGAGTAAATTGTGATAAAATATAACTTTTTTGGGTGGACTGTCTCTTTAAAGGAGAAAAAAATCTCCCTGTTTATTTCTAAGGGTCAGATAGAGGGTGGATTTCCTTCCTCCCCAAATCATTTATATCATATGTGCTAACAGCCTGTCAAGATCTTGCCATTTCAGAAGTCAAAATGTCACTAACATATGTCTAAAAATCACAAAAATCTCTCCCAAAGGATATAACTATGTGACTTGTATTTGGCCCTTCTTGACAGTCTGTCCTGTTGAGTGATGTTGAGTCTCCTGTCATTAGCCTACATAACTTTCAGAGCAAGTTTCTACAAGTGTCTGAGGGGGTTATCATCATCTGAAATGCATTCTGACGATACACATAACTACACACCATATCATATAATATAAAATAGACACTTGTACTACCCCAGTGTAGTTATGAGGTGAGAATATGGTAAGAATTGACTTCCTGTGGCAATAATTTGTCATGCTAGCTTTCAACACAAACATCTGAAGCAGAGTCAAAAACATCATGAAACTCCATTCAAAATGCATATAACTGAAAAACAATATTGGGTGGTACATAAGTGCATTCATCAGCTTAGATATTAAGTATATCTTTTATAGTCGTTCATCAAAAAGCAAAAACTTGTTTCGCATGTTTTCCATTCTCATATGTGACACTCACTTTTCATAATCTAATCAATTACCAATGGAAAAAAGTTCTGAAACCGCAAATTGTGTAGTAGGTACTACATTTGGTTTTAAACTTCATTTGTAACTGTATATTCTATATAGTATGAATACGTGTATGAATGAAATTTCCTACTACATTTACACTGTCATGTGACCTACCAGTGTAAAATCCTCTCTTGTGGACTAATCTTATCTCTTGTGGATAATAAATTCATTGAATGCACACTTCAGAGTCTCGCCGGAAGCAATAGGTCATTTTTCGCCGACTATTTTATGAATACTATGAATACAACTCGACTCACATACTGTTGTTCAAGTAGGCATATTCAGATGAAGCGCCTGTTTCATATGGAATTACAGAAGTACAATAGGTTTAGGATGAAATGATGCGATATCTCTCTCTACTCCCCTCTAGTGTATAAGTGAAGACACAGTGGTCTCTGCGGGGATGTGTGGATAAAGAAAGCAAGACTTGTTTGAATCTTTTTCGAGGGTGGTTGGGGTCAGCAACGACAGTGCCAGTTAAACTTAAAATATTCTCGGTACACAAAACCACACAAATTCCAAGCCACACAATGTTCCTGCTGTGCTCATCTTGTTTTCCCAGTTCTACTTACCCAAGACAGTAGGAGCAGATTGCACTTGAGCGTGCCACAGTAGCCCACCATGGCCACGATGATTAGAAAACAGCACACGGCAATGACGACAGGATGGACGACGGGGGAGTATGTGAGAACGGCTGCCTCCTCCAGTCTTGAGGAAGAGAGAGAGAGAGAGGAAGAGTCATTTCTTGGCAGGCTTTTTGTTTATTTATCCGTCCATCCTGCTCACTTGCCTCTTCCTTCTCTCATAGGGCAGCATATTTGAGTAATGCACCAGTTGCAAATAAACAGTGATTATACTTTGTAGGAATGCAAACTCTCTCTCTCTCTTCCTGTCTCTTGCCGTCTCTACTTCTGTTTGGCTCTCTTTTGCACCAGTTTTGCAACACTAAAGAAGACATGGGACAGCTACATTCTGAATTCAGAATACTTTAAGCTCACCTTTTGTAGTACAATATAGCAATTTAAAAAAATATATATTTGGGGCCAATATTTAAACAGTATTTCAATAAAATAGCCATTCAATATGCATGGAAACATTTACACAACATCGAAAGCAGAAAACTTGTATGTGTTTTGGCTATTCATTTACATGAGAGCTGCGTTTTGGGGTTCAAAAGTTTCAATATGCATGTTTTTGAAAATTACCGTAAGCATCTCAATGTAAACAGCTCAAATGCGAATTTGTGAAAACAGTGATGTCATGCGCATCTTTATAAAGTGGCATCGCCACCTACTGGCCTAGTATAGTACTACAGTAATCCCTCGTTTATCACGGTTAATGTGCCCCCCCGCGATAGGTGAAAATCCGCTAAGTAGGATCAGCCAATCAGCTCACGGTATACATCCAGTCGTGCTCTCATTCGTCGATCTCGCGCCCAGGATCCATGCCGTGGATATGTACAAAGCCTCTGAGAGAGTTTCTCTCTTTGTCTGGCATCCTGGGAAACCGTTCCTCTCGCGCATCACGATAAAACAATGCTGCTTTCCGTAATACGGCTGCCGATATGGCGATATTTTTTATTTTTATTTTTCGGTGAATATTTTGAAAAATCCGCGATGCACTGAGGCCGCGAAACTTGAACCGCGAAGTGGTGAGGGAGCATTACACTATAATAACTTCTCTGATCCATGTAAATGGGGATCATTTTGACTGTTGTCGCCTGTACATGAAAAACACAAAGGAAAGTCTGCAGAGATGAGATTTTCACAATCATCATGCTGAGGGCTGACTCAGCATGTAACTGCAACGCAACTCTGGAAAACCCATTTGTTGTGTACAATCAGGTTTTAACACAATTTTCTCTCTGTTGATTCCCATTCATGTCATGATGCGGCCCACAGAGAGCTCAGTAATTATAATAAACACCTTGGTGATAAATTGCTTTTTGTCAACACTAATTACATGTTACTCGCCTCCAGGATAATATTGGTACTTTTGGGATTTTTCCTCCAGTTTTGCTGTACTTTCCTTTAATGCTTGAGAGGAAATTTGAAAAGAAAAAGACTACAAAACATTCACAAATGAATGGTTCTCAACTCAGGCCCTTTCTCCACAGGCAACTTAATGTATTTATCTGATTTCTTCTCCAAAACTGCACACCTCATTCATGCTTGTAATTACTTCATAAGCTCGAGGCAATTTGATCCAGACCGGCTGAAAAGTGGGAAAACAGTAAATTAGACCTTTACATGGATCACTGACCCAAATGAAAGGATTTTACGACTCACACCTGTCCATCCACTACCACTCACCTGGTGTCGGCGGTTAAGGTGAGCACATTGTTCAGGTGATCCCTGAGGCGGGCGGACACTCCCAGCACACAGAGGGCCATAAGCTTGAAAAACAAAACACAGTACTTAAGCCACACTTAAACGTGGATTTTCAAAAGTTTTCATTTACAGTAGTGGTCAAAAGTGATTTCCAGCCTATAGGAAAATCTTTATCTAAATATTGTTCAAATCGTGTTAATGATTTTGTTAGCATATTACATAGCTATGCTTGAAGTCAATTGTGTTATTTGTGATAATGAAACATGCCAAATTGTGCAGATATCATTTTTGGATTATTATTATTAGGCTGTCATAAAAAGAAAATGAGAGAACGAACAAATATGAAATCATTTTTAATTAAATAGTTAATTAAATCTGATTATGTTGTAGTCTATAAGTTTTATTTTTTTGTCATACAAGATAAAACATGAAGCTGTAGTTTGTCTTTTTGCCAAAATTGTTTTGTTCTTTCCACGTGTTTAAAATATTTTTTTGCTGATTCGTAAAAATAATAATAATAAAAAACTCCAGACATCACTTTTGATCACTACTGTATAATTATCCATTTTTTATATTTTTATATATTATGTTGATTGTTTTATTCAATTTTATTTATATTTATTGTATTGTTCAATATTTAAAAATAGGATTTAAAGTATTTAGAAACTTTCTACCTGCCAAATGCTAGTGGAACATCATGAACTTCACCTGTGTGAATTCTATGACTTCACACAGCCTCTAATAATCACCTTTGGACCAGCTGGTACTCATACAATTGGCATAGAAAAGTTAAATTAATTCGGAGAGAAAGTGCCCTTTACTTCACAAATGCCACTTGGTTAAATAACGTAACGCTGTAAAATTCATGCATTTAAATAGTCTTTGGTGACTCTGGATCTATGTTTGTGTACATGGTTGGCTTGGAAACCTATTTAGGTATTGTGCTATGTTTGACATGCAGCAATATTAGTGGCATGGGTTTAGTTTGCCCTACGCAGGCATTCTTGGTCTAAAAACACACCCTGGTGCTTATCACATTTAATTCCCTAAAAATAGCGGCCGCAGCAGAATGTGAGCTGTGTGCCATTTGAGCATAGCTGGGATTTAGGCTGTCCTCTACATAAAGATAACATAGGATGGGGAGGGATGGAACACAGATTGCGCGTGTGTTGGCGAGTGAGTGGCTGTTGCGCGTCTTGGAGAGCGCACAGCAGTACCGTGCCATGTAACGTGAGCGCTCGCTCGACCACCTGCTCAGACTTGGACTCGTCTTACCCAGAAGAGAAAGTTGAGCGCGTAGAGCAAACAGCGCAGACATTTCACCGAATCCTCCCGGGCCATTCTGAGCGCACCAACTGCTCGCCAGAAGACCTCATTTTAACTTCTGCCACCAAGGCACCATAACCACTGAGGAGAAAAGTCAGTTTGAATACTGCGTAAAGTTTATAATAAGTTTAACAATCATACAGTTGATGCTTGAGATGTCAAGAGGAACATATCGCTGCTGCAGAATCCAGACTAAGATGGTTGCAGATCTTTGTTGGACTCATAGCCTGGTAAAGCTGGGCTCTTGGATGGTTGTAAATGGTTTTTGGGCACCTCATTACATTACAACCAGTTAAACTACCTGAATACCAGCTTGACCAGGCTAGGGAGACCATCTTAAACCACCAAAGGCCATCGTAACACCATCCAGGGCCAGCTGGCCAGGTCAGGAGACCAACTTAAGAACATCTGAAATGTGTCATCCCCCACGCAATCTACCTCATGAACAGTTATATGTTCTCCCACTGTGAAATACTAACCATGTGCACTATCACTTGTGTTTATTTGACAATACTTCACCTCTTTTATTCCTTTCCCTGATAATTCTACTCTATTTACAGCACACCTGTATATACAAATTTGTCTATTTTGTTCATACATACACACCCTCTCACACACATATTTGTCTTATCTACATTTATATTTATTTATTTTCTATGTGTACTGTTGTTACTGTGTACTGGAAGCTTTTTCTGTCACCAAAACAAATTACTTGTGTGAGAAAATATACTAGGCATTCAAGCTCTAATTCTGAAGACCAGCCTGGTCAGGCTGGGAAACCATCGCAGACCAGCTAAGTGCATCTTAAATTATTACAACCGTCTGAAATTCATTTTGGACAGGCTGGTGGACCAGTAAATCATCTTAGGCTATAGGGAGTTTTTTTTTTTAAATCCTACCATGTCATAAGTCCTTGTGCGTGTTGAGTGCGCATCCAGAATGTCTTGAAATAATGTCGTAAATATCCGTGGGAGGTTTAAAAGCCAATATGTGATTTTAAAAACAGCAACAGGTTGCAACTTTCTCCTAAATTGACCTGTATCACTCAGGACACTTTTCCATATCAAAAGAAGGAAAAAAGTATCAAAAAAGTTTCCAAAAGAGAACAAGAAAAAAGCAGTTTGGAAAGTTCTGCACTGACAGCTCTTTTATATTTTGTCCAGCATGAAGTTGTTGGAAACTTCTCAGACTTAGTTGCGCATTCAATGCAAAATCATATTGATATTCCTAAAGGAGCCGCGCGCAACAGTCGAGCGTGTTCGCCGCGATCCATTCACTGCTGCTGTCATTCCAGGCGTGAGACTCTCCAGGCAGCGCCAGCTGTGCGCACCTCGCATTTCCACGAGCGTTTAACTTGTGCATGCAAAAGACTCACTCCAAACTCAAGAGTGTCATCAGGAGCAGCGGTGCCTCCGGGTCCTAAAGGCAAACTTTGGGTCATCCAGATTATGGCAAGCCAATATAACATATAATTCTTTAAACCAGCTACAGTAATACCTCTAGATACGAGCATGATCCGTTTCAGGGCGGAGCTCGTAACTCGAATTGTTCGTATCTCGAATCATGTTTTCCCATAAGAAATAATAGAAAACAAATTAATCCGTTCCAGATTCGTAACAATGGAAACAAATATGTTTTTATTGGTATACGCACACGCACACGCACACGCACACACACACACACACACACACACACACACACACACACACACACACACACACACACACACACACACACACACACACACACACACACACACACACACACACACACACACAAACAATTATAGTACATGTATACAGTGAACATGTGTGTATACAAGTATACATGTGTGATATCAAATAAAATGTGGTGCAGGTGCAGAGGAGGGAGGGAGGGGGTTGTTTACACGAACACTACATAACTTAAATCAAGATAACTTAGCTTACTTTTTTACTTTTGTATTTTATATTATTTTTTTCAATTGGTATTCTTTACTTTTGATCACTTTTCGTACCTTTTTCGTTTAGTAAAAACTGTAATTTTCTTGAATAGCAGGAACTAAGTATAACTGAACTTAGCTTTTATATTTTTTCAAAACAGTTTCTATTTTATGTTATTGTTTTGATTTTTTCCAATTTCTATTCTTTACTTTTGATCACTTTTATTACCTTTTTTCGCCTGACTACCCTCACTTTCACTTAGCGCAGACCTTTTAACGAAATATCTATCAAGGGACATCTGCTTCTCTATCCACAACAACAGAAGCCTCTCCATCTCATCAATTATATTCGAACATGACTTCAATATAATCGTCACGCCCTTGGAAGGATTTACATTCTTGATAACATTCTTCTGCTTTAAGATGGTACATATCGTGGATGTTCTGCAATCATGAGTGCGTGTTAGATCACTCATGCGGACAACGCGCTCATATTTATCCACAATTTCATGCTTCATTTCCATGGTCATCATGTGTTTCTTCTTCTCACTACCATACTTACCACTCACTTTCTTATAAATCATCGCTATTATGAAGAATAATGCACAAAATAGAAAGAAAATCAGCTGCTCACGGGCAATACGTACAGTAGTCAGCGAACACTTAAAGTGAACGAGCGTCGGCATCGGCGTCAGTACGAGTGCTCGAATCTCGAATATTTACTCGTATCCAGAACCAAAAATCCGCCGGAAGGCTTGCTCGTATCTTGGAATACTCGTATGTAGAGACGCTCGTATCTCGAGGTATTACTGTACTGTCTATGTTGATACCATAAAACATTATAAATCTAAGCAGTGCCAAATGTAAATGCTGATTTTTTTTGCTGTTGAATTCTATGTTTTTCAGACATCAACTTTTCACTTCAGAGTGTGTATTCCAGTTATTGCAAACGTTTTACCAGTAGCAACTCAACATGGACTAGTAGGCTATTTATTTCCTAGTTTCTATACCTAGATACTAGTATCTATTTTCACTAGTATCTATCATGGCAACTCTCAAAGGATGTTTAGCATGATAATGGATATGTAAGTGTTTATGCATTTGGTTTGTGGCAGAATATACTGTAGCTTTGTACAAGTGTCTTCAAAGACATCCAGGGATTTGTTTTCTTGTCATAGAATTTGTTTATTAGAACTGGCATAACTGTGGGATGAATTATTTGAGCTTATTCTAATTACCATTTTAAAAGAAATTTTCATATAAACACTATAATAGAACAGTCTATAGTGTGCTATACTAGCATGAAATATTAGTAAAATTACCAAGTTCAGTCATGACACTCTCTAGATTAGAAGGTGCAGGATAGTGGGTCCTAAAGGCAACCTGATGATTTTACACTGATAACTACATGGCACAAGCTGATTGGTTCATCAAAAATCTACACCAGCCATAATCATAATCATCAGTTAGTTAGGATCTTTACGTCATGTCTGATCATTTTGGGGCAATTTCTGAGCTAGCTCATTTTGGGTGTCTCATATTGTTGGCCATTCAACTTGTTTAACCAGTTTCTGTGGTCATTACATGCTTTCCAAACGCATGCACCAACAGAGCTTGGCATGTATTCAGAAACCCGCCCCTGAGATATCGTATGCCAGGGTGAAGAGGTCACATCTGATGGGCGTATTATTGTCTTGGGAGAGAATCAATCTGCTGTTATCTGGGAATTTTACTACACTGCAGCTGTCCTGGTAATAAGAGTATGTTATACAAGCAAATATTCATTCACAAAAATTATATAATAATTATAATAAACTGTTATAATAATTATAACAGTTTATTACGTTGTAATAATGAGTCTAACATGATCATCCAGACTTTAAGCAAGGAAACTAACGAAATTAGCTGTTCATTCAAAGTTAACTATTCCTTTAAGTGATTTTACTTGCAAAATAATAGACTTGCTTACTTGCATGAAATATTACTTATTCAACTTCCACATTTTATCCTCTCACAAAATGGCCTGATCTAACACTCAGTTTAAATATGTATTTAGTTTAGTTAATAGTTAGGTTTTTAACCATATTAGTTGTTCAGCAAAAAATCTAAATAAAGCTATTATTAAAAATACATAAATAAAGTATGCAAAACCAATATTGCATTTTATTTAGAGCTTCTTAACTGCTGGCTGACTGACTGATTGATATTCTCCTGTACAAATATAGCACCAGAATGAAAAGGAAATATAACTAAACTGAAGAAAAATAAAAGGACAACCAGGAATAGCTTTCAAAAAGCCACAAATGGATGGAAGTCATCAGAGGAGCCACATTTCCTGTTTATGATCTCAAGCATATTTTTATTCGATCTAAATTGAGAGCTGAGGTGCAATGTCATTTTGCAGAACATTTCATGTCTACAGCTGTGTGGTAATTTTGTCTTGGAAATAAATTATTTTTACGGGATGTTTTATAAAAGCCTCTTCCACCACAACTGCACCAAATAACAGTCTACAATAAAAGTGGGGTCAAGCTGAGGTTTCATCCTCTCAAGAGACAGCTGGGTAGTTACATTGTCTTCCAATGGCAAATTTCTAGCGGCATATTTTACAAAAGCCTTTTACACACAAGCATCACCAATTTGCAACTGTCTACACTAGAGCAAATGTCTGAATTGTCACCCCATATTACAATATTACAGTCAGTGCTGCCCTCCAAAGGCCAAAACGGCATGAAATCTGTTGTCTTCTAGAACTCAAGCACAATGGTTCTCTCATAACCAAGATGATGCAAAATTAATATTACACACACACACACTCACACACAAACACACACACACACACATATATATATATATTTATATATGCATGCGAATTTATGTTGTTATTAAAATAGTTTTATATTATATAATATGATATATATACTATACGCTTGAATCATTTGTATAATTGACCTTTTATTATTATATAGTTTATTTAAACTATTTAACTATTTATTTAAACTACCCTTTTCTCACGCCCTTCTTTTTTTAATCTGAGGTCAGAATCCTTGTTGAACTATATGCTTGAAATCAACATAACTTCTAGTGAAAACACTTTTGTGTAACTGGATATCTTTACATTGCCCATTATTGTTCCGTAATCCATAACGCATCGCGCTAAAAACTACAAATCCCATGAAAGCAAACAAGAAAATGTCAGCTTCCGCGCAACTACTTCAGCGACCAATCAAACCTCACGCTTCTCACGTAAGCCCCTCCCCTATCGACGTGTGTTTTTTCTTCCCCTTCAGTTCTCCGCTGCCTACGACGCCATATTGACGAAAAACACCCTTTCTCTAAAACGCCTGAAACACTCTCTCCGCCAGAATGTTGTACCTTGAGGACTACCTCGAGAGTGAGTATATGAATTATTTTAGTGGTTCATGTTCGTATTATAGCGGTTAAGCGTCTGGGAGGTGTGTTTTGGACGTGTGAAGGCGTCGCAGCCGTTAGCCTGTAACGCGTTTCTGTTCTTCTCCCCGGCAGTGATCGAGCAGCTACCCATGGATCTCCGCGACAGGTTTACGGAAATGAGAGAGATGGACCTGCAAGTGCAGAGTACGAATCCAGTTTAAACTCACACTTCTCCAGTAAAACATCACATCTGACCTTGACTAATGCAGAAAGTCGTTCATAACAGTGGGGATTTGTTTGGTGTTTTTGCATGCATAATGAGCACGCGTGTGTTATGGTGTTGCATGCTGATGGGAAGTGCATACAACCAAGTGCAAGTTCAGTGTAACTTGGAAAAGGATAAACTTTTGATTAGCAATATCATGCATAATTCATTTCAATACACTATACTTTTCATTCACCAACCCTGTTGACACTGTCAGTGTCCTTTGCTGATACGAGAGTGCACTTCGTATTCTTCATCCATCATCATATATAGTACATGCATATATTTGTGGACCATTGTAGGTTTTGCATTGAGCATAAATCATTCCATAACCTATGTATTAACTGATTCTAGTTAAAAATTTGTACCTAATAATTTAGCCTAGTTTACAGTAGAATTATTCCAGGCACATGAGGTTAGAGAAATCTGTCAAGAACATGCCCAGATCATTTTACACACACAGAAATCAAAAGAAAGACTTGCTTTTAACTATATATTTTATAAAGTCAAGTACACTTATTTAGCACCTGTAAAATATTTTTTTTTATAGTTTGGAAATAAACAGTCTACAGTAGCAATCAATATCGAGTAAAGCACAAATTGAAAGTAATTTGATGCTTTGAATTGATTCGATTATACAATTTATATTGATGCACCAGTAATTGATGACAAGTGACTGTTAATAAATCTATTTGTCATTGAATCTCATTTACAAGATTTTTCGAAACGCTGATTCATCCAGTAATGAATTAAGTCATTGAACTTTTAACTATTCAAACTGATTTAAAAAAGTGAATTAGTAACTTTAATAAATTGCATGTTATTTTGATGAGCTGTCTATTCAGAATAGTGGGAGGATTTTAATTTCTAAAAACAAAAATTGTTATACTCAATTCATCCAGAATCGTGCAGCTCTTTTTTCGAGGTGAAAATGACCACTTTTTTCTTCCTTCAAATCCTTGCTTTTAATTGTGATTGTTCATGGATAACTTTTTGTTGGGGTTGAACTTACTACCTGTTGATGGTCTTACCCAGATCTGTGACCTCTAGGTTACACCACCTGCCCCATTAAAAGATTCATTTTAGACCATAGATTTTCACAGTCATGATCAGTGTGATTGTGTTGTCTTATTTGTGCCTCTGTTTCTTTGTTCAGATGCGATGGATCAACTAGAGCAGCGGGTTAATGAGTTCTTTACTAATGCCAAGAAGAACAAGCCTGAATGGAGGGAAGAACAGATGGAAATCATTAAAAAGGTAAAGAACAGATGCTGTGTGCTCCTCAGTTGATCCAAGTAATGAAAATTGTATTACGGGTAATATTGATACTGATCGTACTTTTTATCCTAGTAGAAAATTCAAATGTGAAAACATTCATAATTTTCAGTTTTGCTTTTTTCATTGAGGCTTTTCAACAAGAGAGATAAAATAAATAAAAAAGACAATAAATGAGCATTTCTCTTCATCAGGACTACTATAAAGCGTTGGAAGATGCTGATGAGAAAGTCCAATTAGCCAATCAAATTTATGATCTGGTGAGTACCATTACTGGATGAAATGTGATGGTACCTTGTTTCATTACTTTGTGTCTCCAGTAGGTGGCGGCACAACATTGATGATGAATGGGCATGGATGACTTTACGCCTGCTGTTTCATTCATCAACACTCATGCCTTCACATGTGCTTTTGATTTGCCCTGGTGAGAGGGTTTTTGGGAAATCTGCTGCGTCTTGATGTTACTGTGATGTTGGGGTCTCCATCTAGGTTGATAGACACTTGCGAAAGTTGGATCAAGAGTTGGCGAAGTTCAAAATGGAGTTGGAGGCGGATAACGCTGGTATCACAGAGATCCTGGAGAGACGTGAGTGACACCTGTCAATCATCTCCTTTTGTGGTTTTGACTAAAGGGCTAATTTAAAATAAAGATTCCCTTTGGCTTTGTTCTGGTTTGAAATGATTTCTAAAGTGAGTTTTGCCTTTTATAGGGTCACTGGAGATGGACAGTCCCTCCCAGCCTGTCAATAACCACCATGTGCATTCACACACCACTGTCGAGAGTAAGCTTGTTTCAAAAGAGTGTCCGCTCCTCATTTTTCTGTTCCAGTCTTCTGACCTGCTCTGTGTGTTTTTTGACAGAGAGGAAGTACAGCACGCCAGCCCACCACACTACTGAACACGTACCAGAAAAGAAGTTTAAGTCAGAGGCCCTTCTCTCCACACTCACTTCAGATGCCTCTAAAGAAAACACACCAGGTAAAACACAGTCTCACTCCTCTTGAGTCACCCTGCTAAAACACGTCAGACGCAAACATGCGCACTGAGAAAATCAACTCTTTCAGTGGAGTGACAACATTCAGTATATATTTCAACACTTTTCTTCTTTTTTTTTTTTTTTGAAAAAAATGCATAGACTGCATTTATTTGTTGATCAAAAATACAGAGCAAACAGTAATAATTTAATGTCATAATTTTTCCAGTTTATAGTGTCACATGATCCTTCAGAAATCATTGTAATATACTCATTTGTTGCTCAAGATACATTATTATTATTATCGTTACGTTTTAATACAGATTTTGTTGTTGAAACTGATGCATTTTCTGGATTCTTTGACAAATAGAAAGTTCAAAAGAACAGTGTTTATTTTAAAAAGAGAACTTTTATAGCATTTATGTACTGTCACTTTTGATCAGTTTATTGCATCCTTGCTGAATAAAAGCAGTATTTTTTTTTCTAACAACCCCAAACCTTTGAACTTAAATTTATTTGCTTGATTTATTTTTCCTGTCAGAGGAAACCATTTAAGCTGAAAAACCAAGTGCCAATAAAAAATGTTTTGAATGAGAACTAAAACAATTAAAATAAAAATGTATAAATTAATAAAAAAATTACATCCTCTGTATTTTTCCATAAGATATAATGACTAAATAAAATATTAGCAAAATCATTCCAAACATATAGTGAATAGCTAATTCTAAAGACTGCGTCAAGGGAAATAATTATTTGTCATCATGTCACGTACTGTATATTTGTGATAATTATTGAATGGAGCAGAAGAAATAACTTTCATGCTGTGGTGAAAAGACTTATCACTTATGTTGTACTGTTCCTCACAAGTGTTTCTGGTTGTACACTAAATGTGGTTTTGTGCGTGTTGCAGGCTGCAGAGTGAACAGCACGTCCTCCGCTAACAGCCTGTATAATGTAAACTCCTCCCAATCACTTTCATCATACAACCTGAGCCCACTTCCTGCCGGGCCTGCTGCCGGGGCGGGGGCTATTTCCATGGCAGCGGCTCAGGCAGTGCAAGCCACTGCACAGGTACAACCACCCCTCTAATTATAGAGCTATTAATCCCTTCCCTCACCTCACTTCCTGTTTCAACTGTGTTTGGCCTCTTAGTGGTCTTTTTCATACTTTTCTTGCCCTTTTTCTTATTGTTGTGTCAGATTATGTTATCGTGGCACTCGATAACAGTCTACTTTGATATTCTTCCTCAAGGGAAATCACGTCGACACACCCTGTTTTGTCATTTATCCTAGCCTATTATTATCTTATGAGAAATAAAGTAGCAATTCTGAGAAATTAAGTTCTCACCTTTTTTTTTCACAATTGCATTTTATAAAAGTCAGCTCTCAATTCTGATTTAATAGTTCACTTTTCTGAGTTTATATCTCATTTCTGAAACAAAATCAAATTTGTAAGATATAAACGAGCTTCCATAGCTACTAAATCATCAGCACATTGTTTCTTTAAGGAACTTGGGTGGTTTCTTCATCCTCTTTAATGTGTGCGTTCCAGATGAAAGAAGGCAGGAGAACGTCCAGTCTCAAGGCCAGTTATGAAGCTGTCAAGAACAACGATTTCTTGGGGCGTGAGTTTGCTCTGAGCCGGGACACCAGCGCTTACTCTTCTTCTGCACTGGCTAACACCCTCTCACAGCCCCTCACGTCCAGCAACAGCTCAGACTCCCGCACTGGACGCAAGACCAAGTAAGCCTTGCACTTGTTTCCATACTCTCCTAATTCGTTCCTGAATGAGCCATCTAGATGTGTTTTGCTTTACCTCCGCTATAAACCCAGAATTCCTTCCAAATTCATAATCATTGGAATTTGTCTTGTTTTTTTACAGAGGCAACACTAAGTCTTCCAACCACCAGTCCTCTTCATCATCCTCATCCTCTTCACTGTCATCCTGCTCGTCATCCTCAGCATTAGCTCATGAGCTGGTACAGACCACAGTAACAGAAACTGACACCAGCAGTCAGGTGGACTGGACCTACGACCCCAACGAACCCAGATACTGCATCTGCAACCAGGTGTGTTCTCTTCTTGTCTCTCTCATGCACTCTCTCGCGTACTGGCTCTAGTGTCATTACTATTCCTAGTGATATCAATCTACTATTGCATTGGTTGACTGATTAATTGGTGTCACTATTTGCAAATTTCAAAGCTTTGGTATGGCAGTAAAGATCCACACATTAAAGCTGTTTTTTGTCACAATTTCTATTTCTCTGTCTCCTATTCCTTAGTCACTGTTTCTAAGGAATATAAGAGGCTTCAAAGTAATATTTTGAAATTTAATAATCGATTATTATACTACTACTTAATTATAATTCTAAAATAAAAACATAATGCATATATTTTATTGTATACATTTAATTTTCTTCTATTGCACCATGTAGTTTTTTCAGTTATTGTTATGCATTTATTGAAACATTTAGTCCCTTAAAATTAAATCTCTTTTTGAAAGGAGACCTGACCGAAATTGCAGCTTAAAATGTTACACAATAGACTATTTGGGTGTTTGCAAAAAGCGATTTATGTTTTTGTGAGCGGAGGCTACCTGGTGACAGTTATGCTCTCTATTGGATTAAAAGAAAAATGGCTATTTGCGAGTTCATATCCCAAATTTCTGATCTTTATGATCTAAACTTGCCATTGTGAGGAAGAAAGGTTTGAATATTATTTCATGCTGCAACTGTAATGCAAATACAAATGCCCTCTATGAACTCTATTTTGTAGGCCTATTGTTTATTCAGTCCAGTCTCTCCGTTTAATGGCTTGCAACCATTAATGCCTGCGTTTAGCTTCAGTGTTTTCAGTGATGGTATTCTTTGAAAATTAAGACATCTATCTATCATCTATTTTGTTTTCAGATTCTGACATCCAAAGGCACAAGACAATTATTTTTTCTTTGTTATTCTGTAGATTTTGCCTGTTTGCACATCTGCTCCCAAATGTTCTATAAATCAATGGACAAATATGACCAGAACAAATTAA
Source organism: Rhodeus uyekii (assembly GCA_037043235.1). Lineage (NCBI taxonomy): Eukaryota > Metazoa > Chordata > Actinopteri > Cypriniformes > Acheilognathidae > Rhodeus > Rhodeus uyekii. Next base: position 988,221 of record JAWRVZ010000033.1, read on the forward strand.
TTAAAAAGCAAAAATGTTAACTTTTTTTTTTGTGCTATTTTTAACCCTCACCACTAGAGCAAAATCATACAGGAATGACTACAATAACAGTTTGCAGGTGGATTGTGTGTGTGTGTGTTTTTAGGTTGTGTATGAGTGCAAAAGAATTGTCTCCCTCTGAATGCATTTGTTTTATGGCCTCAGTAATATTGCTTTTGTCAGGGTATATTAAAAATAGAAGTGTGTGTGTGTGTGAGAGAGTGTCTCTCTGAATAGACATCAAAGACCAAACTTGCACAAGTCTTTGTTCGCAGGTGCACGCATTCTTGACACTCTGCAGGTGTGCATTTGCGCGTTTGTCCCTAATGCTCTGTATCTCATTCTCTCTCTGTCTTTGTGCAGGTGTCATACGGAGAGATGGTCGGCTGTGATAACCAAGATGTAAGTCAATCCTTCATCTCCAGAGACATACAGCCACATTTCCTCTTCAAACAACACACTCTACCTGTGCTCTGACAGCTATTGTGACCCATGGGCAGATCTGTAGATAATCAGTATTGTTGTTTTAGGGACCAATGTTATTATTTTTATATAGAATATGAAAATTACATTTAATATATAATTAAACCTTTCTATTTAAATGCATGTATGCATATTCATATAAAATTCCATTATTTGTTGGTGGTTTTTATGATGTTTTGAATGATGCACAGTCAGAGAAATTGTTAATTTGATCCCGACTCCTCACATCTCTTCCCACAGTGTCCGATCGAGTGGTTTCACTACGGCTGCGTGGGTTTGACCGAGGCACCCAAAGGGAAGTGGTATTGCCCGCAGTGTACAGCCGCCATGAAGAGGAGGGGAAGCCGGCACAAATAAATTACAAATCACATGGGCGAACCTCTCTGAAATGACTGTCCCCCTCGACTGAGAGTGTACATGTTACATCACCATGTGATCGGGATGTGTAGATGTGTGAGAAAGAGAGAGAGAGATCTTTGCCTGAAAGATGGTGTGGCTGCCGTGTGTGTGTGTGTGTGTGTTTGTGTAAATCACAACCAAGTTGGGTGTTTTTAACTGGTGAATCTAAGCACACACTGCCCTGAAAACTTTTCCTGTTTTTATGTTTTTCTCTTCATTAATCTTTATGGAGGCGGATGGGCAAAATGATATTGGAGGGCCCATTTATTTTATCATTCAAGACATTCCTCAGCTTGCCATGCGTGATGACCCTTCGCATCTGGCAGCTCCTGCTAATCCATATCGGCATAGAATGGATTGACATGATGCAGACTGGGAAATGTAGTCCTGAACTATTTGATGAACTACAAGTCTCAGACGTTCATCTCTATAATAAAAAAAGAACTTAAGGAATCCTGATATGAACAGATTACAACGGCAACAGTGATGCCACATTGCTTGACCAGGTGAAAATGTTTTGCTGGATTATTTGTGTGTATAATGGATAGATGATGTATTGTGCTCCGGTTAAAGGACAGAATGTTTCTTATTTTAGCGAGGAGCTCTTAAGGTATACAATAGAACAAATGAACAACTGTGACCTGTGTGTATGTTTGTGTGTCTGTTTCTAGCCTGTACTGCACTGATGTGGTGATACATTTTGAGAGATGTGGGGAGAAAAAAAACAATAAAATGATCAAGAACTTTTGGTACACACTGTCTTCAACTATGTTGTCAATGATTGAATGCATTTTACTGTCTATTTTGCAAAGTTTATGTTTTTGGATAAACTGTTCCAGAACTGAAAGATAATGTTGCTATCAACCAATCGGTGCCATCTGATTTTAGTTAAATGCTTAGGAAAATATGCTGTTCTCTTTATATTAACTCTTGTGGCCATCATTTACTTTAAAGTTCAGACCCGGGAATGTTTTTTCTGCAACTGGTTTAAATTATATGTATTTAAGCTTTCTAGAGCTTATATATTATTGCAATTGCACTTTTATTTATCATGACCACAATAAGTGTAAACGTCAGTGGTCACAATTTTCGTTTAAATGATACAAACAAAATATGCATTATTGTTTTACTTGCTTGAAATTAATTAGTATTTTACTTCCAATTACAGCTGAAAACATAAAACGCTCTTATTAGCTTACAAAAGAGTATCAAAATAGCTATTTATTTCGTTTCACTGGGCTTTCCTAAGAGTAAATGCCTGTACACACTTAGCTGGGAAAATGCTTGGGATAAATGTGTTAACGCAAACCAGGTGCGCGCTCAACAAATCAAAAGAACAAACACTCTTTATCTCTGGCTTTAACTTAAACCGTATCTACCGTTGATTGATGAAAATAGGGTCTCGAGATGGGCTTTTAAGAGTTGGGCTAATTTATCAATTGAAGAAGAAAAAAACGTAGCTCTTATGCGCGCGAGACCTAAAAATAGTGAGGAGACTCAACGGCCATTGATGTCAGTAAGACGCTCGTCTACACCGACCACCAATTGAAAACATATATACTGTAAAATGACCGCTAACACACGCCCAAGAACGGACGGTCATTGAAGTTTAATATGTTAAAAACCTCTCCGAATGCAGAAGTTTCCAGCGGTTTGGCGCACGGAGGCTGGCGCTGTCTGACAGCGCGAAGGAGGCGTATCGTTTCTCTCAGTCATGAGGTTCCGCCGCTCGGCAGTGTTTTTAATCAGCCGTGGGGCTCAGCATCTTTGAGATAAACTTTTCCCCGTCTGGACACCCGGACCATTGAAGCGAGACTTCACCAGCAGCTCTGACGCGCGTCGAATTAGTTCAAGCTTTCCCGTGACATGAAGCGTCTTCGGAAATGCGCGCTTTTACACAGCGCGTCGGATTCCTAAACTGCGCCTTTGAGCGCTTGTCGCCGGACAGCACGCCGCGGGGATCCTTAGGGATGATGTGGGGACCAAACGCGCATTCCCAATGGTATGTGTCTTGACTCTATCCAGGAAGGTTTGCGCAGAAGTGGGAATGGTTCTCCATGGGATCTGCACGCTCCGCCGGAGGTGCTGCACGGGTCCGCTTCTGCTGCTGGGGATCGCGCTCGGGCTGTTTTACCACACTGTGACGATGGACCGGGACAGATCTGTGTTCAAGTCCAGTCAACGGGACCAAAGGAACAAATCAGCGATGCTTGGCTATAAACTTCTACTCAAGAACCCAGAAAGACTCATACATCTAATAGAAGCATCACAGAAAGATGGTTTTGTAAGTAGAATACTTTTTTGATGCTTGAAAGCTGTTTATAAAAATAATTAATTATTCCATTATTGAATACAATAACAACAATAACACTGATAATACTGTTATAATGTAATATTAGCAAAAGAGAAACACAAATATACAAAAATGCTGATGTTTTAGTAATCATCCCCCCCCCCCCCCCCCATTTATTCATGGCCTTAATGCATAATTAGTAATTTGCTAAAATAATATTTACAACATTTAATACTCATAATATTGTGTTGATACTTTTACATGTATTAATGCATTATTCATTATTAATTTAGCATTTCACTTAATATTCAATGTTTACTTTGTATTTTTTATCGTTGTCATGAAGTTATTTTATAACTTTTTTTCATATTGTAAGCATTTGGTTTAATCCAGCGCTGTATAATGGATGCTGCTGGACTTTGTTCCAGAATATGTCTCTAAGATCTCATCGCTAGCAACAAATGCTTGTCTGTCCCCTTTAGCATGAAACCCCTGGTTAAAAATAGCCAGTGACTATTGTTTATTTATGATGGGTGTCTTTGTTTGGTGATATTTTAGGAGGAGAAACTCAAGGCTGGACATTCATTGGTTTAAGAAATCATATGAAGGAGGGGTTATTTATGAGTGCCCACACATGCTTTCGTTCAGGCTGGGATGACTGATATAAGTGGGGAAATGTTATGTCAGTATGGGATAGAAAGATTTGAGGAGAAATAGTGGGAATAAAGAATGGCTGTCATGTAGGTTGCCCAGCCATAGGTTTATTTATGATTTTTGTATAAGGAGGGTGGAGCATGAGCATGAGAGAGGGAGAGAGAGAGAGAATTAGAGTCGGTGAGGCAGAAGATGAGGGCAGAAAAGCAATGAGAGGTGAGAGAGGTTTAGTTTTAAGCCATGGATGCGGCAGTATGCTTTCCGATAATCCCACACTAACTAACTCAGAACAGGAAGTGTACACTGAGAACCATTACAGCTGTCCTCAATCAGCTGTTAGCGAGCCCTACGTGTGTGTGTACTTGTACACCTATCTTTGCGAGGACCAGTTTTAAAGGCCTGTTTTAGGGTCAAAACTTGGTTTTAGGGATCAGATTATAAATATGTTAAGGGTAAGGGTTCAGTTTAGGCACTTTTATGTTGTGATGGCTTAGGGTAAGGTGCGAGAGATTGCATTGTGTCAATAGATGTCCTCACAAAGATAGATGTACAAGAATGAGTGTGACAGAGAGAGGGTGTGTGTGTGTTCATTCGGATAGTTATCAGTTTGAGCAACCCTCAGTGTCTCTGTGATGTGTTTGGAGACTTGACTGTGTCCTGTAGTGTCTGTTGCTGCAATATAAATCGTCATAAGGACATACGGTAGGTAACAGAGTTGGGCCATAACTGAAGAAATACCGAGTGCGGTTGTGGGCGTCATGACTTGTTATTACAATTATGTATGTGGGAGTTTGTCTTGTTGAATTAAGGATTCTGTGCTGTTTTCCCCCCACTTCACAGCAACACGAATGAGCAACACTATAACATTTGTTATGAATACACATATTGTCATATTACATATTAGTTCATAATATTGAATAGAAGTGCCTATTCCAATGGTTTGTTGCTGTGAAAATTTCCCATCCCACAAACCAATGCTGTCTCGTTGCCCCTAGAAACGAATGGAGGCCGGACATTCATGCTAAAGAAGTCACTTCTGTCTGGGCTTTTGGACTAGAGTCTGCCTGGTTGTGATCCAGAATTGCACAATTGTATTCACTTTCAGCTGATTAACTTCTAGTGTTTACACACACACACACACACACACACACACACACACACACACACACACACACACGCGCACGCGCACGCGCACACGCACACGCACACGCACACGCACACGCACACACACAGTGAATGTGAAGAACTGCTTTGACTGCCAGTGTAATATGAACCTCACTATGTAGTGTTTAGGCATCACACTTTAGCAGCCAGTTGGAAGGTTGTAATCACATACCAGTCTAACAAAATCGACACAATTTTTTTTCCATATAAATATATAACATAACATAATTACTCATAATATTACATTATTCATTATTTTAAATGTTTTATTTATTAATGTATTTAGAATTTAAATTGAATGCCTAATTAAAATATTTAATACTGAAAATATTTGTAACATTTAGTACTCAATATTGCAGCACTGATGTATCTAAATTGAATGAATTAATAATACATTATTAATAAATGCAGTTTAAAAGGCAAAGTCAAACCTCTGCTGTGACACTGCTGTCAGGAGACAGTGTAACCTACTGTCTAGCTCATGCTATTCATGCTATATTCTATATTAGGCCTGCGGTTTGCACGAACAACCACACTCCATCACTGTTGGCCTGATCGCTCCCCAAAGAGACCGAGTAAGTGCGCGTTCAAGTATGCTGAGAGTTTATTGTCTGCTGGTTTGACTGTGTGGGGAGAGGACAAGTACAGGAGGTCAGCAAGTAGCGCACACTTCTTTTCTACACCATGCATTGTTTTGGAGGGTCTAGATGTGGCACAGAGGCGTGTTTGGTATGTTATGTGTTTGATGTGGTTTGCTTTCAAATACGTTTCTAGGAGAGAGGGTAAAAAAGGGTTATTTTTATATATAGGGGCCTCTCGACAGCCATGATTAACCTCTGAACCTTATACATGGAGCCAGTGGTAACAGAAAACCCCTCATCCAGAGTGGCACAGAGAGGGAGAGAGAGAGGTATTTGTGGAGGGGGAGGAAGAAAGGAGGAAAGCGCAGAAAAACAGGGAGAAGTAAGTTTGTGGTGGGGGGGAAGCTTGAATAAAATGTTGAGCCAATGCCAAATGTTTAGCCAAGTAAACCATTCACTTTGCATGGACAAGCAGAGTTTGAGGTCTCCTTTGAATAGTAACAGAACTCACATTTTGTTTTCTCTTTCCTTTCCACATCTCAAGCGGTCTCTTGAAGTCTGGGACATGTTAACCCGACCCAGCTGTGCTTCGCACGGTGTTCAAATATTGAATCTGGATTACAGAGACTGTTTCTCTGCAGAAAGTTTTTTTAGATGAATGATAAATCCCCTTTTCAACAAAACGTCTAATAAACACTTCAAGTATCAGCAGACTGTCTGCTTAATATCTGCTAACAATTGATATTGATGCTCCAACAGACTATGTAACTATAGTAAATATTTCAGTTGAATACTCTGAATTTGTTGTCATGTAGAGACAAAGTTTCTTGTAGTTAGTTGATGTGTCTAAAGGCCCAGTCACACAGCGAAAACGCATGAAGAACGCACAAATTACGCACAGATTTTCGTTTCTGCGTGGAGTGTGCGTTATATGCGTAATTCGTCGGTGGAATGAACGAGGACCGTCAGTGATTGTAAGTGGATGTGCGTCGAAGGTGGTTTGTGCGTGATTTTGAGTTTTGAACGGTTAAAAAATTTTCTGACGCACATAAGTGCGTCAGTGTGCGTTATTTATGAGTCGGCGTGCGTAGTTTATGCGTTGAGTATGCGTGACATGCGCAGGACACGCGTCGGCCGTCAGTGCTTATGCGTCGGAACTGGTTCGAAAGCGCGCACGTCCACTGACCCCCCACCTTCATATCACTCATGAACCGCGCACCGCGGCGCACGTATCACGTTCATTCCACTGACAATGTGGATTCTGAAAGTGCTTGTTCGTGGAACGTTCGCGAAGCAGTGATTCATGCGTCGGGTGTGCGTTGAATGTTCGTGGAATACTTTGGTCAATTTCTCGACGCACAAGCATGCACAAACCCAATCTATGCGTGATTTGTGAGTAATTCGTGCGCGATCGGCTGTGTGACTGGCCCTTAATGTGGACCATCGAAATAAAGTGCAACCAAAGATAATATAGAAATCCAAATGTGGCATATTCAATTGAATTTTAGAGGCATTGTTTTTCTAAGTTCACAGATAATTTTATATTTTGATTAATAATGATAGTATGGTAATTTTGTTTGGCATGCATTTCCACATTGCGTATAAGGAGAGTTTGAGATGATAATGGTGAAGGGAGAAAATCAAAATCTCTTGTCTCTTCAATATATCTCAAATCATTCAATATATATATTGAAGCGGCAGTGGATTCTGAAATCTAGCATGGATATTAAGTGTTAATATAACACTTCTGGGTCGTTTACTCTAGCTTGACTAGAGCACTGAATGTTTTGGTAAAAATGTACCATGGTAATACCATCTGTAACCGTCACTAGTGCCAGCACACTTTCTTGTAAGGGTCATGTGATTGGTTTCTGCATAGTATCTATCAGGGTGGTCTGATCTTTATTTTGTTAATTGTGTCAGGGGGCATGTGTGGATTGAGCTGTTTGAATTTGAGTACAGATGTAGTACTGCTTAGATTTGTTTCTTTTGTAATATACACAACACTTGTGACCCCTTTGTATAAGTGTGGTCATACATATGATTTGTTTCTCTATCAGCGTTGCATGTGTCTACGCATGTCTTTGTGTCTTTTTCTGCGTGTGTGCTATAAAAGTCATGACCGTTTGGAGACAGTGTTAGGAGGTTGGCCTCTAAAGATAGTAGCATTATTTTTAGTCCAAACACTTTTGGAGTTTAGTTGCACATACCAAAACACCATCAACTGTCCATTTTATTACATGCATTCCCATGAAGCTTGTCTGGTTCCTGTTTGAAATGACCTCTGCTTGTTCATCATCTCCAAGTTAGCAAGCAAAAGAGGATGCTTTCCCGCGAAAGAGCAATTTCAGCTGTGACTGTGTTTTCACAGATCACTGCACCAGAGGACTAAATTAATATTTATGTGTATATTCATCTCCTGTTTTTATGTGGCGGGAATTAAAGCAAGATTTCCCTGAGAGGGTTTAATGTTTTGTGTACAGCTGATTTAATTTCAGATCTTATTAAAGTTAATGTATCATTCTGCTCTCTCAGCTCTTTGGGTTTATATATATATATTCCTCTCTCCCAACTTCCTTTTTATTTCCCTCTTTCTTCATGAGACGTTTCTTATTGGTTGTTATTACTTCCTTTGAGCGCTGGGCTGTTTTAGGCAGCACTTTAATGAAGTAATGATGTTTGTGTCTTGGGCCGCATACACGGAGGGTGAAATGAATGCAGTCCAGTAATTGCGTGTTTTAGATTAGCGTCTGCAGCCTGAGGTCTTACAAAGGGCCAAGAGAGAGGGAGCAGATTGGACGAGGAGAGACAGACTGGGAGAAGAGGGGAAGAAAGAGTGGGAAACTAAGTATAAATGGAAATGAGATGCCTCTTGTTTCTTTTGAGTTAATGATGAATTTGGAAAACACATTATAAACTAGATTTTGAGTGGTGTTGTCCCATGCAAAACTGTCATGTACATCACAATGGTAGGGTGTTGCTATGGAGTTGCCAGGGTAGTTTTTAGATTGTTACTTAATGGCCACAATCTCTATGGTATTCTAGTACCTAGATATGGCACGAGTCCATCCAATGTGGATTTTTTTTTCACTAGTTTTGTTCAGTAAGTGAAGATTTAATTGCTTTAAAAAAAAAAGGTAAAAAAAATCCTCTCTTCAAAGACATTCTATCCAATATATTACATAAAAGAATATATGAGGGGAGTTTTATTTTATATTTAATAAAATAAAAAGTGTAATTTAAATGAACTTATACATTAATATTATTATTAAATTATTTATAAAAATAAAATGCTTAAATAATACTAACTATCTATCTATCTATCCATCACAGTCTTGTCGTTTCTGTCACATCTGGGTTCCTTTATGTATCTTCCAGGTCCTGCACGTCCCCGTTTGTTATCCATCTATCTATCTTAAATCATGCAAATGTATCTAATTAGAAAATATCTTTAAATATTAAATTGTTTTATTTATATTGTTGGGGTTATCTGTAACTTGTGTATGAGAAATATTAATGAGTCTGTTTTGAGAACTAAATGAGCAAATAATGGTGTGCAGGGGTTGACTTGCCCATTTAGGACCCTTTCATTAATGTGGCTGAGCTCCCAGATGGAAACATTTACAAGCAGTGGAGGATTGTGCCATGGAGAGAGAGTGCAAGAAAGTACAGCACAGCACGACTAGAAAAAGATGAACACATACAGAGAGCAAAGAAAAGGAAACGGTATCATCCATGCTGAAAGAGAGGAAACACTCCCCTCCCTTCCTCAGTCACACACTCTGCTGTAGCTCTGCCCAAATAACAGTATGTTCCTCCGAATCTGTTACGCAACGTGTACTATGTTTAATGACTTTTAGCAAGACTCAAACTTTCCTCTGGTGCTAAACTAAACCGTATCCCACAATTCTCCAGTGCAGTAGCCATCACCTGAAACTCTGAACATGTCCAGGCATCTGAAGTGTGCTCTGATCAAATCCTACTCTCAGAGAAAGCATGCTTCAGCCCTCCTCCCTACCTGATGGCCCACAGAGGTCATTACAACGCTAGACTGCATTATGGGTACTTTTGAAATGTCCGGCTGCCTTTCTGATTAGCCCCTTGTGTTGTGATCCTCACATGTGACAAAGTCAGAGGATTATTTGAGCCCCGCTATATGGAATCAAATCCATGCAGCAAAGATTTGCTAAACAAAGTTTTGCAAAAGAAAAATAAAGAGAAAACAAATTGGGATGTGAAAAGTAAAAGTAAAAATAGAACAAAAATAAAGATATTAATTACTAAATCAATGACAGCTGCAAAAGTAGCCTAAGAACTTTGTTCCTTTTTTTAGCACTGCAACAGATTTTTAGCAGAACAAATATTTTCAGATCGAGATGTAGATCATCACAGATCAAGCCACCATACTTTGCAATACTTCATTGTTTTGCAAATATATATGGCATGGATTTAACTCCATACCAGTTATGAACTTAATGGAGAGTTTGTAACTTACAAATCAATTTTTTTGTAAAATTAACCATGAATGTATATTAAAATGTAAAGTGTAGTTTCTAAATAGTTCCTCTTTTCTTTATCTCCCAGGTGCATCCTTCTAAACGCAGCTGTGTGGGAAAAGCCATTATTCTGACAGGCCTACATGCTCCTACGGACACTGAGGTCCAGTTGTACCAGAGAGTCCTACAGCAGCAGGGTTATCGAGTGGATCAGGCTCGATATGCAGAGACCAGTGCCTCACTCAGGCAGGACAGAAGAGGTGAGAGAGCGACATCCTCCCCTTTTGTGTGTCCAGGTTATATTGCCTAGCATACAACTTACTACACCGTAAACAGTACACTGAAACGTACTAGTTTTGTCTTCTAGTTTGTAAAAAAAGCTCATCAATCAGTATAAATTAATCAGTCTGTATCAAACTATAGCATACTACATGGTTGTCACATTAACATCTGGTTGACATCTCTGATATGCTGTACTGTAAATGTGTATATACAGTAATACCTCGGTTTACGAGTTTAATTCGTTCCAAGAGCGAGCTCGTATCCCAAAATGCTCGTACACCAAAACAATTTCCCCCATAAGAATGCATTAAAAATCAATTAATTCGTTCCACACGACCATAAATGCCCATTTTAAATATTTAGTTTTTATTTTACCCTATTAATTACAGTTAAAATTATAACCATTAAGATCTCATATAAATACTCTTTAAACAGACAATTAAACTTTAGACAATTAAACTCTAAAAATACTTGACAATTTACTGTAACTCACTTTGAGCAGCGTCTGCTGGCATGAAGGAGATGAGAGACAACACAAAACCTGGATTCAAGTGCAAATTAGTGAATTTATTATAATAGTGCAGAAAACAAACAAAGTGATAATCCAGAGTGAAAGTCGTGGAACGGGAGACGCGCGCACGACCACCGCGAGCGCCGGGAGACTCGCGCACCACCACCGCGAGCGCCGGGAGACTCGCGCAACACCAACGCGAGCGCCGGGAGACACGCGCGACACCACCGCGAGCGCCGGGAGACTCGCGCGACACCAACGCGAGCTCCAGAGTGGAGAGAAGTGAGGAGACAATTAATTCATGAACCCCATATATATTTCACTACGTGAACAATAGAGGCTGAGAGAAGTTAAACTGCTGACAGAGCGAGGCTGAGAGAATGAATTCTTTAAGGGGTGATAAAGGGGTTGGGACTGCGTGACTGTGTTATGAGAGGCTGTCATTAGGATATTTCCAGTACAAATGCCCGTGAAGATGCAGAGCGTTAGGAGAAAAATGCGCGTGGATGAGGGAATAATTTGCTCGCACTCAGATAGAAAGCTCGTACACCGATTCAACCCTCCATGCTCGTACACCGATTTTCTCATATACCAAGTCGCTCGTAAACCGAGGTACCACTGTACATAGAATTTTTAAAATCAAATTATGTGTTAAATCATGGCTGAAATTACCTGCTTTATTTGCCACACTGATGTAAGCTCAAATGCATTGCATTATGGGATAATAGTATTCTATGCAGTGTATTCTCACTGCACATTTTGATATATCTAATTGGATATCTATGTTTAATTATGCATACAGAACATTTTGTGCATATTATGCACAGAATACATAATGCATACTTAAAATGAAAGGAGTATGATTTTAATATGCTGTTCAGAACATAGCACACATATGCATGCATGCATAAACTGCTTGGGCTCAGGACAGATTGGGTATGTTTGGACTGGCATGCTACCAACTTCTATTTTTCAACCTCTTATCATAGTATGCACATTTTCTGGATGCATGGAATCACAATCAAGTATTGTAGTCATGTAATAAACTGCACTGTTGTGTGCTATTAGCTCATGATCTCAAGAGGTTTGTTGTTCCCGTCCACCATCAGGTGATTCATGGGTTAATTTGGTCTCTTTACGGTCACAGCTGGGGTCCTAAAACCCTCCTCCTCCAGGTTGGAGATGGACACAGAGAGGTGATTGAGATGGAGGCCTTTCTAATGAACTGTGCTGTTTCGTTACTGTAAACATCTTTCATATACAAAGCGTCCATTGTTGATACTTGGTTATGTCATAATTCATGACATATTTATATTGATCCATAGACTAGTATTATGCTACTTTATTATAGCTAACTGAGGTAGTTAGATGTGATCTAGAGCCTTTTATTAAAAAAATAAAAAATAAACGACACATTGGTGAAAGAATTATGTAATGGCACATTATTGTAGGTGAATTAAAAACACTTTTTGTGTGGTCCAAACATCTGAGAATGAAAATGCCTCCATTTATATTTGTGTATTACATTTTCCATTTTCTATTTGAATAACCATTACATATTATACACTGACAATTTATGATATCAGCTTGAATTAGATATTTTACCTTGGCCTAGAATTAAATAGAAAGTTCAAAAGAACAGCATTTATTTAAAATAGAAATTTTTTGTAACATTATAAATTTACTTTTAATATTTAAAATGATTTAATATTTTGGACACCATTTGATTATTTTTATTTATCTTATTTTATGAGACCATGCAACTATGTACATGTATATAATATGAGGAAATGAGCTGGTGTTTGCTTGCCACTGTGGACTAAAACAGGTTTTCAGTGAGATTGATGAACTTCTAGGTCATCAGGCCACCAGCTCCACGCAAACAATTTTACCAGAAACATACACAGATGTGCTACTTCTAAAACACGCACTCATCTTAATGCCAAGAATGCTGGAGGCATCAGTGAGTTACTGGCACATTAAACGTCTGAGATAGAACCTTTGTATGTATGTGTGTGAAGTGTTTGATCGTCGAGTCATGTGGCGACCGTTATGTAGTCAATTAAGACAAACAGAGATGCGTATTTAACTATGGGCTGTTTAGTATGCAGCAGTCACAGGCTGTAGTCTAGACTTTGGCCTGGAGCTCGTCAGGAAACCATGTGAAAGCAGTGAAGTGAAGCAGAAAAATTAAAATGCATGGAATTGATTAGAAATGTCGAGCAGTTTAACAGCATTATTTGAATGTAGAATGAGTTGAAATGTATCATGATCATATCAGGGGGGACATAAGGGCTGATTACCCATGATTCCCTTTGGCTTTAAACAGTACTTCCTGTTGTTTGGGCTGGGACGGCACTCAGGCACAAATGTTTGGACTTTATGCCAAATACACACCAGCCCATTTCCTGGAGCACTGCTTACTACCATAATAACTACCAGATGTGCTTTTTCCAGTCTCTCTCTCTCTCTCTCTCTCTCAAAGAATTTAAAGAACCTTTATTAGCTCAATAAACAATGGTTTATTTTATATAATATTTTAAATTACATTTTTAATGTGTGTGTGTGTGTATGTATGTGTGTATGTATGCATGTGTGTGTATATATATATATATATATAAACAAACATTACAAATGCACAACACAAACAACTTTATTTAACAATTTTAACACCGATTTTGGTCTTGGAACAACATTTTTATTAATTAGTCTCGTCCATATAATAGTTATTTTATTATTATTAACAACAATAATAATTTTATTTATTTTAATTATTTCTGGTCAGTTAATTAAGCTGTCATGCAATGAGGCTTAGGATATGATCGGTCATGTGGATTAATATATACTTTTTCTATATACTGTGTGTGTGTGTGTGTGTGTGTGTGTGTGTGTGTGTGTGTGTGTGTGTGTGTATGTCCGGTTGGCCATATTGTGACTGCTAGATGGTTACTTGGACATCAGAACCTTTGATCTAGCATAAATATGTGTTTGCATGCAGAGAGATTGCGTAGGCCGTAAAGGGGACTACATGTCTTTGATGCCTTGATCAAAACCATGAATGTCCATCCTTTCATTCAAAGCTGTAAAACAAATTAAAAAGTTAAAAGAATGTCAAGTATGCATGAAGGCAATCTTAAACCACATGGAAAATTGGCTGTGCCTCGGTTTATTCCTGACTGCACTCTGTTTTGCCACAGCGTTATGTAATTCACTTTTGTCCTAATTTTTAGGTCTGTAAAAGCACTTCACAAATATTATTATTAGAACTAAGATTTTTCCAAGTCAATCTTTCTTCTTTATCTTCATATTATGAAAATACAGACAGCTTTACTTAAATGTTTGTGTTCCTTTTCAGTGTTTATTTAGTTATACTTTGGGGACCATTGTCCTCCCTTTAGGGACATCCAGGGATGTTTTCTTTCCTCAAAACATTTCTTAAACTTCTGTAAAGATATTAAAATTACACCTGTCTGTCTTATAATTTAGATTTTTGGGCCTTTGATTTTTATTTTATTTTAACATGTATGTGTATATGTATGTATAAATCTTATTGTTTTTTTAATAGGGCTTGTATTCATCTGCCTTAATCAGCTGTTTTTGGCAAACTGTCATCAGCATATAGTTTGTGCTGATCTTGCCATATTTTTTCTTACTTTATTTCTTCAACTAAATTCTAAATATATTCTTTCTTGAACACAGATGGAAGAGATTGGTCTGTCTTGATATGTCTGAAGGGCTCTGAAAAAAGTTGCCTGCGAAAAATCAACTTTGCCCATCCGCAGCACCACCAGAGGGTAAGACCACCCACTCCCTAGCTGACTGAAATAACACCCAGTGCTCTTGAAGAGACTTCTGTTTATGATGCAATGCACAATCATTAAAAAAATGGTCTGTTATAGGTTAACTTCGATGCAGCTTCGATGGATCAAACTCAAAAGCCAAGCGCTTATGCCAAATGCTTTTTGTTTTAAATTCATTTGAAATAAGATCTGGTCCAGAGTTTCAAAGGGAATGTTTATAGAAACCTCGACGCAGTAAAACATTCCAGCATCCTTGACGACTCTTTGCTCACTCTCTAAATGAAGAAAATGTAAACGAGCCTGTGCCATTCCTGTATTTTACTTTCAATAATTAGTAATGCTCATGTAATGATCTGATTTGCTTAAATATCCCAGCTGTTGCGAGTCTCTTGAGTCTGTTATAGTTCTGGACGTGATCCAAGAACAACTGCTACTTATTGTGTCAGTTATAGCTCTCTTGCTTGTAGA
Source organism: Rhodeus uyekii (assembly GCA_037043235.1). Lineage (NCBI taxonomy): Eukaryota > Metazoa > Chordata > Actinopteri > Cypriniformes > Acheilognathidae > Rhodeus > Rhodeus uyekii. The sequence goes on from JAWRVZ010000033.1 coordinate 1,003,370, forward strand.
CCATTAGTCAGGATCTTAAAGCATTTTAAATGCTTTTTAGACTATCCATCAGGGTGGTCGTGGTTAAACTCTGACCTCTTTACACAGGTTAACATAATACCAGCCTTTGCCGGAGCGTTTTTGGACATGGGTGGAGTCTGCCGGTTTTTGACGGACAGCCAATTGTCAGGTGAGCAGAAATGTTCCAAGCATTTCCTTTTTTATACTGATACTGAGACATTAAAAATGCCTTATTGTGGCTGCAAATATTAAAGTTTTAAATGACTTTGTTCTTTGAAACACAAAAGGAAACATTTGTAGAATGTTCGTGGTTCTCTGTCCTGTATGACAAAAGCAGTCTAGTAAAATAAAATCGCCATAAAAGCATAAAATCACCATAAAGGTAGTCCATATGGCATGCGTGCTCTATTCCAAGTCTCCTAAAACAATGTAACATAATTTTGCCAGATGTTGAGATATTAATATAATATGTAATTTAACTGATGTGTCTGACAGTGCTATGTTTGTACTTGTGCAATTACATTTTGAGAATCAGTTTGAGTTTTAGATCTTCGGAGTAAAGGAAAGGAAGTAAAGTAAAGCGAGGCAAAGGAAGTAAAGTGAGGACATTTTGGCCAGTCCTCAATTTCTGACATTTAAAGGTCTGTTTGAGGGTCAATACTTTTTTTAGGTTTTAGGGTTTAGGTTATACATTTACATTTCTGTATTTGGCAGACACTTTTATCCAAAGCGACTTGTGTTGCATTCAAGGAACACTTTGACACAATAAATCACTTCTTGCTTTCCCTTGGAATCAAACCCATGACTTTGGTGTTGCAAGCGTTATGCTCTTCTGTTTGAGCAACAGGAAAGCATCTTATACTTAAGTGAAGGGTAGGTTTAAGGTAAGGGCTCATGTTAGGCATTAGTTGTGATGAGTAGGGTAAGGTGCTAGAGATTGCTGTGTGTGTGTGTGTGTGTGTGTGTGTGTGTGTGTGTGTGTGTGTGTGTGTGTGTGTGTGTGTGTGTGTGTGTGTGAGAGAGAGAGAAATATGCGCTCCTGTCAACAGTTTCTTGGAGTGTTTTAAGGTTTTCTCTGTAATTGCTTATAAAAGTCAATGTCATGGGAGATATGCAACTCTCTGTTGCATGGAAATTAAAAAGGTAAGTGCACATCATAAATGCCATTTAATAACAGCAATTGTGAGTTTTCTTATGTCAGGGGTAATTCATATTAACAAAACTCTTTGAACTTGATCATGCTTAATTGACTTTAAACCAATTATTAATCAAAGACCTCAAAGAAGGAGGATAACAGTGCCTATGTTTTGTGATAATAATTACTGTTTTTTCACCCGCTGCCCCTGTGGCGTCAAGACTGCCAAGCTTCAGAAAAAGAGGCTTTGTCTCTGGCTCTGAAACAATATTGTCCTTCCTGTTGGCCGGTCGCCCACAGAAACACGAACGACTGGGTCCTGGTGTTTGGGGTTTGGCTAGGCAAGGTTGTGTCCTCTTTATAATCATATCTGGAGGCAGGCGTACAGTAGGGTGCAGAAATATACACATGACATGGATGGGTTCAGTGACCAAGTTGAATGTGAACTCAGCATAGCTCAAACACTTGGGTTGGGAGCGACCAGGACTTTGGCAGAAACATGGGCTACGGAGATCCTGATGTTTTTCCAAGTGTTTCGTTAGGGTTTGAAACAGAGCCCAAGTCTGGTTTGTTATGTGGGTTAATTGAATAAGGTTTGGATACATGTGCATTTGAGATGTTTGAGAGTGCTAAGTATTGCTTCAGCAGTGTGTTGTGGTGGCATCCTTTCTCAAAGGCTGGAGAGATGTGCGTGTTTCTGATTAAATGGTGACACAAGGACTGGAATCAGTGAAGGAATTTTAATTTGCACAGCAGTGCCAGATCACTCGCTCAGATACTGAGCTGTGCATGTGTTGATATGAAGCCTATAAACACACATTTGCAGACCTCAGTTGGTTTTGAATTACAATGCAATTATAACTAACTGTTATTGCAAATAATGCAAATGACTTCATAGGTCTGTGATCTGGCCTGAGAAATGGAGCCTTGTGCACCGCGCCACAGAAATACAAATTGAAGAGACTGAAAAAATCACTTGGTGATTGTGGCTGCTTTGAACTAACTGGAAGAGGAGGCTTTTATCGCTGGTTGTTATGTCGTGTCACTTCTGGCACATGTCATATTAAAATGCAACTCAATGAAGATATGTTGTCTCTTTATTAACCTTGTTTCCTTTGAGAATGTGTCGAAATTGCCAAACTCAGCAAGGTGTAGTAAGGATATAATAAATGAGGATGTTGAACTACTTTCCTGTTGCTGAGTGTGGTGCTTGTAATGCAAAAGGTCATGGGTTTGATTCCCAGGGAAAGCAAGAACTGACTAGAATGTCAATGTGTTCCTTGAATGCAATGCAAGTCGCTTTGGATAAAAGTGTCTGCCAAATGCATAAATGTAGTAAACTGATCAAAGGTGACTGTAGACTTTTGCTTTGTTACAAGCAATACGTTTCAAAGAAATTCCATAATTTTGAATTTTTAAATGCATCATGGTTTCCACAAAAATATTAAGCAGCACACCTGTGTTTAACATTGATGATAATAATAAGAAATGTTTCTTGAGCATTGAATCATCTTTAGAATGATTTCTGAAGGATCACGTGACACTGGAGATAAATCACAAAAATAAATTCAATTTTAAAATGTATTAAACTAGACGACAGTGATTTTAAACTGTAATATTTACAATATTGCTGTTGTTAATTTTTTGTATTCAATAAATTCAGTCTTGGTGAGTATAAGAAATATCTTTAAAACCTGTTTAACCAAACTCTGAGGTATATGTTTAGTTATAAATAAAACTGGACCCATGCGCAATATTTGTGTGTGCTGTGTATTTCTAGTGGCGAGTATGAAAGACTATCACACTATTAGCTTAGCAAACTTGCTAACGTCAAGTTCTATTTAAATAATTTGAGATTTAAAGCTTCTTGTGTGCTTCATGTTTATTTTGCAGTTACTGTCATGTATTATTACTACTATGTAGTGCTTTCAAAATCAGTTGAATATGAAGTTATTAACTGTTAACAGCGTCTATTTATTTAGCACAGAAGCAAAACCTGCATGTGAGAAATGTGGTGAGGCTCAACGATTCAGTAACGTGGGATCTCTTGACAGATGTCTGGAGGTTTTTGTGGAAAGAACTAAAGTAGTTTTGGCCTTCATGTCGATGCATGTGCAATGGGTCGTTCTCATAGACAAAATCAGATTCTGTCCTCATCTGCCTTCTGTTTATTTTATCTTTGTCTCAGGAGTGACATTACCCATACGCCCCTCAGCCTGTGCTTTTTCCACATCTCCACAAGAGGGAACCCCAAATACTGCTGAAGATCAACAGTAAGTCATGACAGATCTGAGGGAAATGGCCAACCAAGAATGTTGCAAAGCCGATTTTGATGTGATTGTATCCCACAGGTGGCATCCAACCACACGCTCAGACAATCAGGTCCTGAATGCCACCGTTAATGTATACGTCCTGGTTACCTCTGCAACACCGCTGACTGCTTTTGTCCACCACACAGCTTTGGTCAAAACCCACCTGGATAAAACTAGTTATGCTATTGAGGTAAGCAAATATTTGCCTTGGTGTGAGAGATGGTTTAAACAGTTTAAATAAAGCAATGTCTTTGTCTCAATACTCAAATGAGTTTAGAAATCATTATTAGGTGCCTTTTAGCTATTGTGATAAGCATAGTCTAGATAAGATGAGATCAAATCAGATCAGATGAAATTTCCCCTGTCTTAATATTGAAGTTTGTATCCCTGTGCTGCAATTCACTGCTGATGAAGGCTTGGCTAAGCATTTATTCCCCATGTGATGTTTATCAGGCCTCCACAGCTGTGAAACCTTGCTCATTCTCTCTCTCTTTCTCTCTCTCCATACAGTTTGTGTATGTATGTAATGCCAGATCACTGAAGAGGCTTCAGTTAGAGTCTTGTAAACAGATGAAGGGCACATTGAGATCTAATAAGAGACAGATCATGTTTCTGTTTATTGAGTTTCAATGGTTGATAAAAGAGTCCTGACAAACAAGCAAATCACTATAGAGTGTTCATATAAGTCTGCTTGTTCCCCTCTGGTCCTTGGTGTGTGTTCGTGTGTGGCTTAGTAAACCCTACATCCTGTAAACCCTACATGATGGAAACAGAATGTCCCCACAAAGATGACAATATCCTTTTCGAAATTGTTTGGTCCCCATCAGGAAAACGGCTTATAAATCATACTAAGTGATGGAAATGTTGTATAAGTCCCCATACAACACGTCTATCTGTGAGTGTGTGTGTGTGTGTGTGTGTGTGTGTGCGCACAAAAGCTATAGTTTGCTACCTTATTCAAAACTGTCTTATACTGTTTGTGTGCAACAGTGTGTCCTTGTGACAAAATCTCCCTTTAGTGACTTCCTCATTAAAAAATAAATATTGTCAAGATGTTTACTTTCACGGTTAGGGTTTTATTATTATGATTGGTTTTTAATGTAAAAGGTCAGTTGATGCCTATGGTTGATTCTAATGAAGATGGTTTAGTACACGTTTTGTGTGGTGTAGTAATATTATTACACAATTGTTCTTTTACTGCTCTCTAACGGTACTGCTCTGTCATTACTTTTCAACTTCCTCTGTCTGTTGTGCTGTTGTACAGTGGAATGGTTTCTCTCATGCGATTAATATTGTGTACGAATGACTCACAAAGTTAGCATGCCAAATACATTTTTTTTTATCATTTTTGACTGAGTTACAAGTAATTAAAGGGAGGATTCACCCAAACATGAAAATTGTCATTATTTACTCACCCTCAATTTTTTCCAGACCTGCACGGAGTTCTTTCATAAAGGAAGATATTTTGAAGAATGTTGTTAACCAAAAACTCTAGTCCTCATTTGAGTAAAACAAAAACAAATTACTATTAAAGCCAATGGGGACCAGAATGTTCAGGAAAAGAAGTTGATGATGAGTAAATGATGGCAGAACATTCATTTTTTTCAGGTGAACCATCTTTTAACTGTATAGGCTGAACACAAAATTGTTAACATGACACGAGCTAAATGGGGAAAACTAGAGTTTCTGACTTCACCCAGAAATTACGAATTTAAAACCAATTTATAGTAAATATCCTTTTTAACTTAATCTCCACTAGGTGGTGACAACTCATACTAAATGTGCGTTTAAAGGTTAAAGTCTGTTGTCCATGTGGGAGAGTGTTTGTTTTAGGTGCTGTGACTGTATACATGTCACTGTTAAATCAGTATTGATGAACAGGTATTGTAGTTTAGCAATGTTCTGCTCAATCCGTTTAAAGAGACGAGTGATGAGATCTCGCTGTTATTGATGCTCTTCATCTTTGAGTTTATGTGCTGTTTCTGACTTTATTAAATTTAGACCTCTCTCTTTCAGTTGCAGGTATTCTTTAGAGAAAGACTGGGTCTTTTACGCTCTCGTCAAGCCATCCATCACATGAATCATGTCATCAGCGACGTCCTGAAAGCTGCTCTATTATCCACAAAGGAGAGCAGCTCTTCACCCAGGTCATACACACATGTCATCCAGAAAGTGCCTAAATAATTTCACTTAAAAAAAATAAAATAAAACAACAGATAATAAGAAACTCAGTAAAATTTGACAATACATTAATACAGTAACTAATGTGTTTGCAGTGTTGGGGAAAGTTCCTTATAAATTAATTTATTACTATATTGCAGTGTTTTTCAATCTGTTTTGAGCTACGGTACATTTTTTCATTGAAAAATAAATAAATCTCAAGACACACCACCAACCGGAAATATTAAAAATTGCTGAGCTTATCTCTGAGCTTAAAAACTCTGTAGCCTATATTAACAATATATAGTCATTTTAATCAAAGTGTATTGAATGGGAATCAAATAAACACAAAGAATATTAAGTATTTTAGGATTAATTCATTTAAAAAAAAAGTTTAGACCAATTAGTTGAAATTGAATCATTTTCCACGGCACACCTGACGATCTCTTACGGCACACTAGTGTTCCACGACACAGTGGTTGAAAAACAGTGCTATATTAGTTCCTCCCTGAAAAAGTAACTAATGCATTGCTTTTTATGCAAAATAAAGTGTTGTTACTTTTGCATTACTTTCTCTCATGTGGGATGAGCTTGTTTGTTTGTATTTAATAACAAAACAAAAAAACTAAACCAAAAAAAGTTTGTTCTAAGTTGCCATTTGATGTTGTTTATAATTATTAATAATACTTTTGGCTGTTCTGTATATATGATTTTATTTATGATTGTAAAATTGAGTTTATTTGTGTTGTTTCTTATAGGTGTAAGCTGTGTTTTCAGTTAATGACCTTCTCATTGCATTATAACGCTTCTCTTCATCCAGTGGTTGTGAAGGTAAGAATGAACACCCTTCCATGATCTCCCATGAAAGCTCTCAATATGACCACTAGATGGCAGCACATCAATAGACATTCATGTTTATTTTTTGTTGGCTCTCTTTCTGTTTCAGCTTCAGACTGATCTACATTTTGATGGGATGAAGGACCCTCACTTTGACGGACAGATAGCCAAAGAGTATATGCTGGAGGATGTGCTGAAATTTCTTTTCCCAGTATGCAACAGTGAGGCTGTGGAGCCCGAAGAGACCCAAAAGGTAAAGCAGATGTCTGTTTGTCCTGATATTACCAAACAAAAAAACAATTTATTAACACAGTTTTAACTTTATTCATTTATTATTTGTCCTGACTCCTCTGTGCAGGCATATGACCAATGTTTTCAGAACATTTATTATGTGAGAAGGAATAAAGTGTTCAATAACACCTAGATTAAATTCCTATTCATAGTCATATGAACTTGCTTCATGTTTTAAAAAAAACCCTCCACTGATATATCTTTTCATATGAGTTTGGTTGATTTTAAACATGTGTGCTGTATATTTAAAAGGACATTTATGAAACACGAGTAGAACGAATTCTTGCAGTAATCAATGCATTCAATTCAGTCCAAAAAATCGTTTAACAAAAGAAATTTGTTCTGTTTGTGTTTCATAAATGAGGCCTATTTAATAAAAATAGAGTTAAAATGTCAAATAAGTAATTTCCCATGCCTTACAAACAGTCAATTTGTATTTCTTTGGTTCAATAGCCTTGTCGTCTTTGTTGCTTTGTAAAGTACAGTAATTTATTTTTCGAAGCATGTCAATAATTTTAATCATTGTGACCTAAATATTTGAACTTTTGCTGCAGTACGGTGGCTGTGAGGGGCCAAACGGTGTGTGTCTGCCTCCAGATGAGATGCATTTACTGCGGGAGTTTAATCAGCACCTCAAAACATCAGGTCCTTTCCAACTGGTAAAGACATATTTTATATCATTTAAAGATGCTCATATCAGCTATAGTATATAGGCTTTTTAATATGGGATAACAGCCATAAATGTAATTGAATTTGGCTAATACATGTTTGAAGGATCTTTCCATGTAAACTTATCACGTAATAATCCTGTGTTTCCCTGTTTTACATTTTTGTCTGTTAAGTAAATTAAGTGTGTGTGTGTGTGTGTGTGTTGGCAGCTGCACCCTATATCTCCTCCTCCTGATGATCTCCACCATGATCTAATCCAGGGAGAGTTCCTCAGCGCACAGGACTATGGATGGAGACCAACTGTCATGGCTTTGCTCCAAGAGCTCAGCCTTTACTACACGAGAAGACATCAGACTGAAAGGTTACACGCACACAAACACATACTTGCACAACGTGACACATTTGCAGATTCCCCAGATCATATTATCAAGCCTTATTCTTGCTCCAGAGACGAGATGAGTTATGTTACAGGCGTGTAAAAATTCTAAAAGGGACCGGAGATAATTTCACATAAAATATTGTTTTGTATTCAGTCATTCTTAGTAATGGTGTGCTTTTAAGAATGGAGTGCTTTGGGTCATCTGCATTCCAGTCAAAATATATTTATTAGTTTTATTTATTGTCTCTCTCCCACAGTATCTCCCAAACCTCCTGATGTCTTACTTTTATTTATTCATTTATTTTTTCCCCTTTTAATTTCCTCATTCTCACACACAATCTGTCACTGGAAAGAAGCCTGAGAAAATCCAAAGCCCTATTGAGTGAATTATTATTATTATTATTATTATTATTATTATTATTATTATTATTATTATTATTATTTAATGAATGAATTAAATTAAATTGTTTAACTAAGATTTTCTAATGTGTTTAATTAGTTAGTTGGTTATTGGTGTAGCCAGTGAAAACATAGACAAGTCAAGTACAAATCTGAGCTTTTTTCCAGGAAAAAATACCTTATATTTTTTGTGGGTTTGTGTGTATGTTGGATGGTTGGAAGTAAAGTACAGTAATACCTTGGTTTATGAGTTTAATTCGTTCCAAGAGTGAGCTTGTAAATTCTCGTACACCAAAACAAGTTTCCCCATAAGAATGCACTAAAAATCACTTGATTTGTTCCACATGACCACAAATGCCCATTTTAAATATTTTTTTGGTTTTTCCATATTAATTACATTTAAAATTATAACCATTAAGATCTCATATAAATACTAATTAATAATTGACAATTAAACTCTAAAAATACTTGACAATTTACTGTAACGTGCACTTTACCCGTAGCTGCTGGCGTGATGGAGACGAGAGGAGGGGGAGGAGGGGGTTACTGCTTTTCGTACCTTCTTTCTATATGCTGTACTTTACGTATATATTTCACTATGTGAATAATAGCAATCACAATTAATGCAACAAAACAAGGTAAAACCGCTGTAAATCACTTATGTATATGATCTGTAACGAGTTATAACTGTGTTTAGTATGCTGTGCTCTAAAAGTGTGTGGCCCTTTAAGATTGTCATTACCCCCTGGGTGCGTTGTACTGAGAACACACGTGAGCCTCATTAGTATGCAGTGTGTCGTGTTGCAACTAAAGCGATGCTGAGAGAATGAACGAGTTAAGGGTCGATAAAGGGGTTGGAACCGTGTGACCGTGTTATGAGAGGCTGTAGTTAGAATATTTCCAGTAAAAATGCGTGCAAATATGCTGAGCATTAGGACTTTTCCACACAAAAATGCACGTGGGTGAGGGAATATTTTTCTCGCACACCGATACAATGTTCGTACACCGATTTGACTTTCCATGCTCGTACACCAATTTGCTCGTATACCAAGTCACTCGTAAACCAAGGTATTACTGTATCTGCGTCTGTCTGTTTGAGGAATCCAGTTGTCTGTTGTACAATATTTTAACTTATCTTTGCGCATCTTATTATAGTGAGGAATATTTGTAGCAAGTATTGTTATCAGGTCAACTCCTTCAAACTAACTAAGACACTTTTTCGAGCCAACACTGATTGTTAAAATGAGGAGGGTAAAGACATAAAAGTTTTTCTTATGCTATTCAGGGGGGAAATCTGCTAATGTTCCATTCTTCCAAATGCATGCGTTGTTAAACCATTTTAGAGCACTTGTTGAGTTTTCTACTAAAAATTGCTGAACTTTATATAATTCCGACAGCTTGGATGAGACAAAGAGCCCAGAGGCATCAGATTCACTGTCAAGAAAAGGCATGTGTTTTTTTTTATAACACACCAACTGTTTTTACTTAATAAAAATGTATGTGTCATTGAAGGAACTTCTAGTAATCAGTAGGAATGTATTAAATGTGCGTATGTCTATTTTCAAGGGAGGTGTGTTGACCCCCACCTGAGACAGTTGTACACAGACCCTCCGATGGTGCTGATGCCGACGTTTAACGGATGGATGAAGGAATATCGAGCCGAGGTTCCATTTGATGTGATCACCATTCATATCCGTCCAGAACCAGTCAGCCCACACTGTCACATTCATCTGGACGAACATCGGGGGCCCAGGTAAACCAAACACAAGTGGTAACCCAACTATTGTGGCATTCGAATTTTCTTCAAAAAGTCACAGAAACTTGATTGTGTGGAGTGTGCAGCCATGCAGTCAGTGTTGTAAAACACAGAAGCTTGAGCCAGGAAACAATGAACAAAGGGTCTGCAGTACGGTAGTGCCGTCGCTGCTTTTTTCTTGGTAATCAGATCTGGCTTCTTATGTGTCAGCTCAAACTCACTTCACTGTTTGATTGATTTATCAGATTAATTTTTGAATTTGCTTTCCCATGCATGGCGAGTCACACGCATTCAAAGTCCCTGATTACTGTCTATTAGACAGCCTGTAATCTCTAATACTCACTGAGGAAAAAATGTGATTTAACATATTTAAAACTGAGCTTGACCCAAAATTACAATGAAAAAATATTGGACTTTTAATTGGTATTTAAAAAAAGAATTGTTTAATGATGATGATAACAATAAACAACACAGTCGACAAAAAACTTGGATATGAATGCTTTCTATTATATATATTTTGCTATATTGATGTAATTATATTTGTGTGTGTGTGTACTTACAGAGAGAAAGAGAGGTAGTTGATAATTTGGTTTAAAAACACTTTTTAAAAATGTTTAAGCTTTTTTTAAGGAATTGTGTCAATAAGGAGAAAATATATGAAATACAATAATTGCTTTTTATATGTCTGTTTATATCGCATATAAACTGCAAGTTCCTTCTTTTTACAGTGAAGCTTTTGAGAGAAAGACTAAATTGTAAGGTCATTAGTTCTACTCATAAAAAGGGTTGACTGATCTGTCTGAAAGCAGTCTGGGCTGTCTCTTTTCTCAAGGTTTTGTGAAAGCACAGACTTATTTGTCCACGAGTGAGGGGTCACCTGTTGACCGGGACCAAGTTTTAATCCACAGTAATCCTCCGCCCCTGTCACAGCAAGAATAACCTAAAAAATGAAGGGTGCATGTGTGTTTGTGCTCATAAATGATCGGGTACATTGAGTTCCTTAGAACTTTGCTCTGTTTCCTTCAGAATGGCAAACTACCCAGTTGGCCTGGGCAAAAGCAGAATCAACATTCTAGTGATGGACGAATCAGAGGCCGAGCCTGTCGTAATGACGATATACACTCTGCACATATACCGCGAAAGCAGGCCCAGTCTGCCAATGTTTGACGAGTATGTGATGTGCAGCTTTGTGCAGGTACGCAGGACAGACGCACACACTCCCACCAACTCTAAACGTAGCAGACACCAATACACACATCTGTCTAAGAGGAATTTGTCGGCTTACATTCCCACACGCTCAGAAATTAGGAACAAATGCTGTCACTGGGGTGGTATGCTTTTAAAAGATACAACTTTGTACCTTGTTTACAGGGCATATTTGTATCTTAAAGGTACACATTAGTACACAAACCGCCCCAGTGACAGAGTATAGAGCATTAGTTTAGATAACTCTAAATTTGAGGATTTTTACTTTTGTCTTGGATTCACTCCATCCAGTCACTTTCTTTGTGAAGAATCTAGTACTATTTTGAGTGGGATGCAAATTAATTGTAGGGTTGATTCATAAAAAAAAGTATTTATTCCTAAATGTATTCTGAATTTTCATACTTCACAATGGTGTCTTTGTATGTCAGGCTTACCGTAACTGAATCAAAGCTGAATGAGAGAAAAAGAGAGAGGGACAGTGTTCGTGACTCTGTGGCTCTCTAGCTCACAGTGAATATGTTTTATGGCTGTATGTCTTTAGTGATAATGGGCTGATGACAGCATAATCCTTATGGATTTCTGTTTGTTTGAAGCTTCAGTGAGCATCAACCACTTTCTGTTTCAGGCATCATAAATAAGTTGAGCGTGACTTACTTGACTGTTTTCTGAAAAGATTCAGGGCTTCAAAACTTAACAAGTGATGAGCTGTGAGTTTTCTTAATTGGTAAATCTCATTTTCTATCTGTTTTTTTAAAAGATTAAACAATTTGCTCAGTATGTTCTCAATTGTTCAGTTCTTTCCCGAGACTTGTTTCCAACCATGCACAAAGCATTAATGTGTCTGGGCTGACTACTTGTGATTTGAATCAGGCAAGACAAATATTAATGTCAGGTGTAAACAGAGCTTTTGATTGAAAATTTGGGATTGTGAAGTTGCCAATTGGACTAATTGGTGAGACTGTGTTCTGTGTTGGAGGACGTATTTTGGTCTTTGATCTTCTTCGTATGAGATTGCAACAGCTCCTTCCTTATGTACAACATTCCTTCATTTATCCCTTGATCCCTAGAGGGGAGAAGGGACTGGAAATCAAGCATTTTATCACATTTACCCTTCAAAGGCAAATCAGAAGGTCGTCTGAGGCCATATTTACAGTGAGGCAAACATATTCATAACTCTTCTCTTTGTGCGTCAGGGAAACAATTCAAAAACCATAAGGACCATCATTATTTACTCACTAGCGTTCACATGGGTATATGCAGAAAACATTCTGCTGATGGAGTAACCAAAAGAGAAATGCTTATGTGTCAAAAGATAATTCACCATGTGTACCTCATTAATACACACAGGACTTCCTGACCTCATCCAGCATATAAATACAAGCACTAAGTTTGATAAATTGTCCACCGTTTTGTAACATCCAGCTGGAATAGTATTGTTTTCAAGTTGCAACACATCATCTCCTTCACTCATTCACGTATTTAGGGGTGACATGCCTGGTAATTTCAAATATATATATACACACACACATTTCTGATTATATTATAACTTTTAAAATGTTTAGAAAATGCAGGCATGACCTTTTCTTCAATAAAACAGTGTTTTATGACTTTACTTTTGACTTTCAGCACAAAACCAAATTTTCATCATTTACTCTCCTAGTTATTCCAAACCTGTATGACTGACTTTCTTCTGTTAAACAAATATATAGGTATTTTGAATAATGTTTCAGCTGTTTTTGTCTGTATAATGTACATCATTAGAGTCCAAAGCAATATTTTGTTAAAAACCAAACCCTGCCGCATTTGTCAAAATGTCTTCTCTTGTGTTACACAAAACATAGACATTTTTCAGCGAGCCGTCGTTTTATCTGACTGGTTGGCTCTAAAGCTAATTTGTAAATGAAAGAGGGTGCTGTCTCTTCTGGTCTTTTGGACCTTCAGTGAATGTAGCTTTTCTGTTTCTTCCCCATTTCTGTGTTGACATATGGCTTGTGATTGAATGGGTTTTGAGAAGGAAGCATTTTTTTCTGAGCAGAAGCCACAATGCGGTTTTAAAATTCTGGAGCTGTTCCCCGGCATATGATGGGTGTTTTTCAACCCTCGAGGTGACATTCAGACATTACGGAGACGATTGGCTTATTGGCGTCTGTTCTGTTGATTTATATTGATATTATTATTTATGAACTTTTCCAAGCTCAAATGTAGCACAATCTGAAGTCATCTCTTTCGATTTCCATTTTTCTATTTGTATCTCAAGCCAAAACACATAGGGTGGTCCTGAGGGAAAACAATGCAAGTAGACTTTAATTCTTTCCAACTGCATATGCTCATCTTTTTACACCACAATCCTTCTTAGGAGCGATTCACATAAGTGTTAAAACCAAAGCAATCAAACAGAACGCATGGATCTCGTTTTAACTTGACACTTCGTCATATAAACATGCCACGAAATGTGACATAACTGCAAAGACATTTGTTTTCAGACACTCCGAACGCCTCTTTGTCCTACTTTAGGTGGATTACTGTGGAAAACGTTAGTGTAGAAGGGACAGGGGAGGAAAGGTGGCAGCTCAGAAGAATTCTTTTGAAGCTACAGCACTTCCACCATCTGCCCTCCCTGCCCTCCTCTCAACGCGCTCTTACTATTACAACCTTCAGCATCCATCAAAGCTCTCCGGAGGCAAACAATCAGCCGTTTTTGGACTCTCTGATGCCAAAGCAATTAGATTAGCATATGTGATTGAACCAGAAACTGTTTTACTCAAAAAATGGATGTCATTTACTCATCCTCTTGTCTTTTAAATCCAACCCCCTTTTTTGTTGTTGTTGGTTATAAAACTTTGGACCCCATTGACTTAGTCTCATTATTAGTCTGCAAAATATCATCTTTTTGTGGGTTTGATAAATGATGCCACAATTTTCATTTTTGGGTGACCTATCCCATTCAATTATTAACCCCATCTTAAAAATGTAAACGTGGAATGGACCTTTATTTATATATATATATATATAAATTTTTCTTTATATATATATATATATATATTTGTGTATGTATATAAACTATAATATATACTATTATTTTTTTTTTTTTTCATATTTGAATTTCTGACACTTCTGAAGATTTTCTCCCTGAAACGTGAACCTCTACCGTTTTGGTATGGTGGATTGTCACTTCATTCTCTTCATTTTGAGGCAGTTAATGGGAGTTTGTCTGTCTCTCGTTCCTTCTATGGATATTAAAGGCCTTTGTCTGGTGTTTTCATTAGTCAACTGACCCCTGCTTCCTAAAGCTCACTCCAGCTGAGAAGTGTACCATGGTGCATTTGGCACAGTGGTGTTTGTATGGAGTCATCTTGGTTTATGGAGTCTGTAATTAGGATAAGGGACGTATTCTGTGTCACCCTGGCACTGTAAATATACAGATGAGGTCTTTTTAAAATGAGTGTGACCTTTTCAGTGCCGTATGGTTTACAAAACCAATGAAGTGCTATTGAATATAATGGTCTGTTTGGAGTGAGATTTTTTTTTTTTTTTTTTCCTGTAATGAAACTGGCATGTGTTGGACAATTGGATGATTTTTTTTATATACTTGATTTGTCTGACTTCAAGTTAAGGACAAAGAGGAAAAACGTGATTTATAATTTCAGTTTTAAGTAAGGATGCTGGGTTAGTATTATCAAATAAACAAACTTCTTAGCACATTTATCTGATTAACGTGTTAATGATTTAGGTTTGAACATAGAATCATGTGGTTTGAATCTCTCTTGTCAGTACATGATGTTGAAATGAGACATTCTTCACAGATAATTAGGCTAAATCAAATTCAGTGCAGCATTTAATGAAAGCCATTTGTGGTTTTGTTGGGAGGAATTTATTAATCCTTGTGGTTTACCAGGAAAAATATTATCTATTCGTACCTTTTGATATAGGAAACAAAAGCACTCGTTTACGGATGTACCTATGTTTTTATATTGTGTTTTACCTTTTTTTCTTCTTTTCCTTAAGAGAGACTGAATAAATAGTTTAATATATACAGTATATAAACATGTATTTCACTGCTAAAAAAAAAAAAAAGGAAACACTAAAATCACACATTGGATCTCAATTAATCAAAATATTCCATTTGAAAATATGTATTTATATACATTCTATAATTTAAGAACAAAATTATGTGACAATGGAAATTATTGTAACAGTCAAGGGGAACTAAAATCATCAACACACTGAGGGCTGGATTCAAAATCAAATTACATCATAGCAACTCATAATGTAAGTCAGTAGTGTGTGTGGCCCCCATGTGCCTCTCAACAATGTCTGGGTCTCCTGATGAGATGGTGGATGGTGTCATGGGGACTCTCCTCCCAGACTTGGATCAGGGCATCAGTTGCTCTTGTACAATCCATGATGCTAATTGGGGATTTTGGATGCTCCAATACACAATGTCCCAGAGGTTATCGATGCCCCAAAAAGTGCAAAATCCACTTTGAGAAACATGAGTGGCATCAATTCCTTCATCTAAAAACTGACTAGACACTCTAGCCACACGAGGCCGGGCATTATCATGCACCAGGAGGAACCCAGAACCCAAGGTCTAACAATGTCTATGGCCACCACCTGTAATCTCATTCCCTTTTGGGGGGTTGTTTTGCTGTTGCCTCTCCAGTGCACCTGTTGTCACTTTCATTTGCACCAAAGAAGGTGAAACTACTGCTTTCTAATGGGACATATTGATATCCCTGAAGTTAAATTGACTTTGTGTCTTTGTACGACAGTTCAAAGGTTTAATTAAAATCTTACTGGCACAAAACACAAACATATTTTAATTCTACAAATAGTTTTTCCATAATTTATCTTGTATACAAAATCAATTATGATTTTCTGCATGTTGTCTTATTCTCTAAATCTTGTCTTTAAAGCTTCTGAAACTGATTTTTCAGTATGTGATTATGTTGCTTTAGTCCATTTAACTAGCTCCCAAAAACCACCTGGACTATTTTCCTCCAGCAAGTGCTCCATCATCTGTTCTCTTTTCATGTTTTTCTCTCATTTCTTCCCCCTTCACCTCAATGGGTCAGAGAGAGTACCATGATGGTCTGTAAATCGGGCGGGGGGGTTGAGGACCACCAGCACCGCCTACCAAACACAAGCACCATTCTCCCTGCTGGGCTTTGAAGTCCTCTCGAGTGTCTCTGGCCACTGTATTGTCAGGCTCATGCAGAATGTTGCCTGATTGTTGGGGCAATTTGATTTTTAATTAGATGAAGACAACACAGGCAGGATGACAGGTATGCAAACAGTTATTACTCCCAGCCAAAGGGTTGACTCCCATACACGTATGTTCCTCTTCAGCCTTCCTTTATTTCTCTGTGAACACCTGCTTTCATCTTGTAGTGAAAACAAACACAGCAGAGACCATTGTGAAGCACTGTTTCAATGCTGTCAGTGAACATGAAAATAGACGTTTTTTTCTCAAAAAAAAACAGTAGGAGGAGTTAGTCTATCTTGTTAATGTTTTTGCCTTTATTTTGTTGTTCAAATACTTGCCGAATCCTGCAGTAATACCAAAAGTGCTGTAGCATAGCAGTTAATGCATCTGTTCCAGATGTTGAGCAGTAGATATGCTTTTCTCACCTTTTTTATTGTTCACCAGGTGAAAATATGTGAAAGCTTGAATCCTTCAAAGTAGTTTTAAATGTTTCAAAACCCAGGTTTTAACTACTCATACAATGTGGTAACGTGATTTCAGCTACCTTTGACCTAAGTTTCAGTCCCGAAACATCTGAAAGCGCTGTCCACTTATAAACGGATCATCCGAAACTGATCTTAATACCATCTGTAAAGAGACTCAAGGAACAGTTAATGAGGCATGGATGATTTCCTAGGCTCTTTTTGTAATTTTCTTGTGCTATAGTATTTTTATTCTTGATCATCTCGTTTCTAACAGATTCTGTCTGACCACCAGTTTACCTACTAATGTGATGCTGTTCTCCTCACTTCAAAATTCAAAGAAGCTTTCCTCATTCCACATACCTTGCCTGTCGGTATGGTGATACTGAGTAAAGTGCTAATTTCTTTGCATTGTCAAGAGCTCTTAATCCTGCTTTGAAGTTCAGCAGCTTGGAGGATCTTCCATAAGGAGCCTCAATCCTATTTTGTAGAGAAACTGCCTCTGTTTGCCAATCAGTGAGCTACCACAGTCTGTTCACGCACATCTGGGACTGGCTAGCTCACCACGGAGAGCGAATGACCACAATGACAGACTTCATTGGCTTTATTAGTGCTGGACAGAGTTAACACCTGCCAAGGGAAATGCCAATTTGACACAGTGTGCCACATTCACACAATCTTAATAAGATACATCTGTTGCAGATCTAATTAGGGAAGACGTATTCTATTTTTGTCTGAGGGTCATGAACAGCTGTTGGTCATATGCGACTTGACAAAATTCAAGTGACGTTGTTTTCACTTTTTATTTGCCATGCTAGCTATGGTATCTGCCAATTACAATAAAATGTCAAAGATTTGCATCAATTATATTGATAACAGTGGTTGTTTTATTATAGAGCCCCTAAGGGGACATGTTTGTGGGGGAAAAACAGTTAGACGAATAATAGAATAATAACAAGTCAGTGCTTTTGGATTCTCTTACAAATGTGTCGCGTTTCCTCTCAACTTTTGTGCTGTTTGTGAGCAAACACAAAGTTTCTCGTGGGAACGCAAAAGCATTGCCAAATATTTTTTTCCTCTCATTTCATATTTGTCGTCTTCACCATGTCCTTTTAGGTGCTCCATATTTTATTGTGGCAACAATAACTATCCTAACCCTTTTAATTTTTCCTGGTTCATCAATACTCATTATTCCAAAGAAAAGAACAGTTAAACTTTTATTTATATATATATATATATATATATATATATATATATATATATATATATATATATATATATATATATATATATATATATATATATATATATATATATATATATATATATATATATATATATATATATATATATATATATATATATATATATATATATATACACATACATACATACAGTATGTATATATGTGTGTGTGTGTGTGTGTGTATGTATGTGTATGTGTGTGTATATATATATATATATATATGTGCGTGTGTAATTTCATTTGTTCTATTCTCATTTATTTACTTTACAATTATTTTCAGTGAATAGATTCATATATTTTAACAAAAATATATTTAGAAAAATTATTTAATTTCTTTATTTTTATAGATTTTACGTACAGAATCATTCTCAGTCATGTTTTCATATAGAAGACTATTATTTATTTATTTATTTATTTTATACTTGCAGAAACCTGAGCTTTGGCCTAGGTGTTAGTGTGCCTATGCATATTTATTATATTTGAAGGATTCTTACTGAATAGCCTGTTTCACTAAATTAAAACACTTACGATGGCTTTCTAATCCTATGCTCTTAGAACAAACTTGCCCTTATTTTGCTAATCCTTCAGTTTTTCTTCTGCATTATTGGTCTTGAGTTTCAATCAAGTGATGACAGAAGGGTTTGATTTGGGATGATTGATGGAGGAGGATATATGGAGAGAGACAGGAGAGACCTCCTGAACCCACCCACCTGCACCTTTCATCTCTCTTCTCCCCCTCACACACTAAAACCTCTCCTTTTTTCACTCTCTCCAGCTCAAGCTCTCACAGTGGGTCTTGAGGCCTTTATTTGCTCCATCAGGATCCAGGGTGGAATCTAAGAGATTATGTAGCGGTCCACATGTGCGCGTGATCGGGAGCTCTGCTTTTGAAGTCTATCAGATCAGATCCACTCACACACGGATTAAGCTTTTACAGCACTGTCTGGGTCAGAGCGCAGCGCAGGACAGTGAATGTGCTTGCATACTCTCCCTCCCACCAGTGCACTTCTCTGATGGCGTTATAATGTGTCCTGTGTGTTACTCCATACTTCTGTGTGTGAGAGAAAAATAGATGGATTTTTGGCCGAGGATAAATCAGAAAAGAAGTATTCTCTCTGTTTGGTAATTTTACATCTGGTATCTGATCGCTGAGTCAGAGCGTTTAAATTAAGGAGAAAAGAAGCTCTTTTTTTTTTTTTTTTACACTTGTATTGCCAGCATTGTCTGTTCTCCTCACTTTTTGTTAAACACAGCTGTGTAACCATGAGGGGAATTGACTTCATACATTCACTAAAAATCTCTTTGACACCAGTTGGTTAAAAGTCAATGCAAAAGTGTTTCAGAAAAGTGAGGTCAGTTTTGAAAAAGAAAAAGAAAACCTCTGCATTATTAAAAAAAGGGCTTTCACGGCAATGCCATAGAACACCCTCTTTTGTGTTGCCCAAACAGCCTTTCAGGGAACCATTTTAATCTAAAGAACCATTTTACAGTAAAAAAAAACAAAACATTTTGTTCAATGAAAAATTTGCATGAATGTTTAAGGTTCTTTATGGAACCATCAATGTCAATTTAAAATCTTTTATTTTAAGTAACATCAGTTATTTACAGATGCGTCTTGGATTAAGGTTTTATTATCTAATTTTTATGGCAACACATGTTTATGTGTGACTGAAATGTCCAAACATGGTCTGATAACCGAAACGAGCAAGATGGAGAAACTGGTTCAGGTTCTGAGAAACATTCCCCATGCAAGCAAAGAAATATGAAGCATGTGGTAACTTTTGGACCTGACCGCTGGTTTTCAGTGAACAGTTCTGCGGTCTGGCCATAGCTCACTTTTTGCTTCGTACCTAATCAACTCACTTGTACCAGAGAATTGAGTAAACGGATCTGTTCTGTTCTTAATCAGTCCTTGTTAAAGAAAGGATCCAGCTAAAAGCTGTTTGGTAATCTGACTCAGAAGTCGACTGCTTCCTGCAATGCCTTGTGTTTTTGTGGTCCATTGGCCCAATTATTTCACCATAACAAAACCACTGGTGGTCCACGACTACTGTGATCAGTAGGCTTCACTTTACTTCAGTCAGTGTTGACCTTTTTTTTTAAATTTAGTTTTGAGTTTTTTTGTTGTTGTTTGCTTGCTTATTGTTGCCCTTTTGAAAGGAAATCAGCTATACTTTATTTCAATATATATCAATATACTACTAACTATAACTTCACAACCACAAATCAACTAACTCGCATTGCATTAGTAGACTGTTAGGTTTGGGTTCTGATTAGTAGAATAAGTTGACAAAATTTCCTAAATATGCAGACAGTCTACTAACTCTCTAATGAGAGTTAGTTGACATGTAGTTGCAAATAACTCATAGTTAGCAGAATGTCTGACATGTTACTATCCAAATAGTGTTACCAAAAATGAATTCATTAAATTGATCAAAAGTGACACGAAATGCATTGGTAATATTACAAACAATTTCTACTTCACTTCAAATAAGTGCTGTTCTTTTTGATATTTTTATTAATCAAAAAGTCAAACAATGTCATGGTTTCCACAAAAACTTTAAGCAACTGTTTTCCACATTGGTGATAGTACTTTTTTCTTGAACCGAAAGTTACAATGATGGAGAAATAATGCTGAAAATTCAGCTTTGCCAATACAGGAAAAATTACAGGTTAAACTATTTTAAAATAGAAAACTATATTCTAAATTAGAAATGATTCACAGTATTACTGTTTTTACTGCATTTTTTTATTTTAAAAACATTCATAAAAATGTACTGACCCAAACTTTTGAATGGTTGCATATATTTATGTTTTTATGTGCATTCCATAAAATTTCTGACATTGAGATGAATGAGAATGCTAACCGATAGCTCAGGAATGACAGACCTTCTTTCCCCAGCCAGTTAAAGAAAGATTCGCTTTGGCGGTGACTCATTCTGGCCAAAGTAAAGATGCAACATTTTTGACCTTAGTCCAATTTGTCTTCAAGGACTGGAAATTTCCCGCCGTTAAATCTCACACTTACGTTCCTGAATAACTCAGGCCTGTTTTCTTTCTTCAGCTCTCCTACCGAGAGACCGATCCAGTGAAGTAAGAGCAGCTGTGAGTGTGTGTCTGTGTCCAACTGACTCTCATGTTAACAGGACTGGAAGATCACTTGATTAAAGCCAAGCTGTGTGCTTTTGACTTTCTTTAATGCCTGAGCGTGTGTGTGTATTTGAAGGGGAAATGGGGGGTGAGGGGGGGGGGGGGGGGGGGGTGAGTGTGTATCACAGGTGGTTTAAGGCTGTATCATATTACAAAGGAAGTTAGTTTGTGTTTTCTGAAAAGATGAGACTGGCAGCTTTGACTTCTATTCATTTCCTCACTGTAATTAGTAAATGCTTATCTGATGCCATGTTTAGTGTGAAAAAGCGAAAAAGAAGGGATGAGAAGGGAGATGGCAAACTCATAAATAACGATAATAAGCGTTTTCTTTTCTATTTATGTTATTATGATTATTAATATAAAAATTAACCGAATATTAATAGATTTTTTTTATATATTTCTAATAACACCAACACAGAAAAAAAAACCTAAAAAATAAAAAAATAAAAAATAAAAAAATAATTTATACAACAATAATATTAACAATATTAATAATGATAACAGAGCCTGTAATAAAATTAAAATTTAAAAAAATATTTTGCATATATATATATATATATATATATATATGATAGATTTTAGGTAAATTTGAAGGAAACTCTTTAAAAAATTCCAAGATTTATGACTGACACAAAAAGAAAAGAAAGACATATAGAATTTTTATGTCTTCAGATTGCATCCTTGTGTCGTATTCATCTGTAGATGATGGGTCTATATTTTCATAATAAAGCTTGACAAGACACCGGATTCCATCTGTCGTCTTCTATTACAGCTCAAATTTGTCAGAACCACAGCTGTCGAACACCACTTCAGTATGACGATGACGGCAGTTTTCAAAACCACGATCTCCAAAACTTGTGAGCTTTGATCTGACCCCCTAGAACAGATGACACTGACTGCTGATACAATCAGAGGTCATGAACTACTGAACCCTATATCTCTAAAGCATTGGAAAGCATTTCAAACAGTGAGCATATCAAATAAGTTCAGAAGATTTTTGCAAATATTAGGATATGCTTTGTGTTTGTGTGTGTGTTGTCATGTGGTTTGTATTAGCTGAGTCCACTGATCTCAAATCAGATACAGACTTATTCATTATTAGCAGTGGCATTGAATCTTAGACCAATATGAAATGGGTCACCAGAGGTTGACAGGAGAAATATGGCTGTTTGTGATTACTTGTAAGGCTAGTATATTACTCATTTTGCACTGTGCAATCCTCCTTTATATCACAATTTTTTTTTCTCTTAATTACTTTCTATGCCAATATGCTGTTATTTTATTTTCCAATTGTGTTTAAAAGCTTGGAGTATTAATGTTCACAAAGATAAGGACTGTGCTCCTGTATGGAAACAAAAGCATACTTTGCATTAAAATAGTCTAGTACTGTCAGTAGTGTAGTGTAATGGAACTACAAACTTTCATTATTTTTATGAATTGAATGCATGGAGAAGGACAAGAATAGGCTTACTTCTGTGGATTGGAGTGACATCCTCCTGTCTTTTTACTGTATGTATCTTTTTACTTTCAGATTGAGATCTGTTGCGTGTTTAGTGTATGGCTGGCAGTTGCTCTGCATTCAAAGATCTACTGGATGAAAACAGACACCAGATGTGGAGTAAAGCTCCTCTTCAGATAACCTGACCTTATAAGAGCATGTCAATACTGTTTTCCAAAAGCTTATATGAGCTTTTTGGCTTGGGCCTGCTACAGATGATTGCATCCATGTGTTTGTGTTTGTGTATGTTTATCTGTGTAATTATGTTTGGAGGAAACACACTTCAGAACAGAGCCTGATACAGTCTGACAAACTCATATACTTTGCATATGAAGTATATCAAATTGCTTCTTGCTTCCGCATCTTAGTAAGTGATTCATTGACTTGGTTTGTTGTTGCTTCTCTGTTCATCTAGGTCTAGGAGCTATATTCCGAATGCAGTTTTGTGTAATCTAATTTAGTTTAGATTAGTCATTTGAAATATTTTGGACTTAGTTCAAATTAGTCGTTTTATTTTAGGTTAAATTTAATTAGTTCTGTAAACTGCTTTATCGATTATAGTGTATTAGGAATACATAGAATACAGAGAATTTTGGTTGGTGTAAAATTGATGGATCAATAGATTCAAGATTCAATTATGAAGATTTATAAATATAAATATAAATATAATTATAAATATTTAAATATACAAAAAAATAATATATGAAATATACATAATATATATATTTTTTAATATACTGAATGTCAAATATACATACATATGTGTGTGTATGTGTGTGTGTGTGTGTGTGTGTATGTGTGTATATATATATATATATATATATATATATAAATATATATACACATACAGTAATGCCTCGGTTTACGAGCAAATCTATATATATATATATATATATATATATATATATATATATATATATATATATATATATATATATATATATATATATATATATATATATATATACACATACAGTAATGCCTCGGTTTACGAGCAAATCTGTGTACAAGCATGGAGGGTCAAATCGGTGTACGAGCATTGTATCGGTGTACGAGAACACTCACCCACCCTCACCCCAACACTCACCCTCACCTACGCGCATTTTTGTGTGGGAAAAAGTCCTAACGCTCAGCATCGTCGCGCGCATTTTTACTGGAAATATCCTAATGATAGCCTCTCATAACAGTCACGCGTCGCTTGAGTTCTCTCAGCGTCGCCTGGTTTGGCTGCATCATTCACTACAGTGATACTTTTTACCTTTATAAGTTTTACCTCCTGTTGTTAACATTAATGAGCCATCACTGAGCACTGACACACCTGATTCGCATATCATCTGCATATCTCCCCCCCTATATCCCATGCGTTCGTTCCCGGCCGCGGCTCCTGTGTGTTCGTTCACTCATTTGCACTTGAATCCTTACTTTCCCCGCTCCCCTCCTCCTCCCTCCTCTCATCTCCTCCACGCACGCTGCTCAAAGCTGAAGTGCATTACAGTAAATGGTCAAGTATTTTTTTTAATTAATTAGTATTTATATGAGATCTTAATGGTTATAATTTTAACTAAAATATTTAAAATGGGCATTTGTGGTCGTGTGGAACGAATAGATTGATTTTTTTTTTTTTAGTGCATTCTTATGGGGAAATTTGTTTTGATGTACGAGCATTTTGGTTTACAAGCTCGCTCTTGAAACGAATTAATCTCGTAAACAGAGTTACTACTGTATATGTACAAATGTTTATTTTATCTTGTTACTGTTTCCTGTTTGTCGTGTCATCTGTGCACTTCTTGTGAGGTCAATTGTCTCTTCTTGTGTGTCGTGTTATGTGTTATTTCACTTCTGGGTCCCTTCTGTGTTTCCTCTCATGCCCTTTCTGCACCTGTGTTGTCATCACCTTCATTCGTTAGTCCCCTTGTGTATTTAACCCTCTTGTGTTTCCCTTGTCTTTGTCGGTTGTTGATGTCTCTTGACTTTATGTTGGCCGTGTTGGTGTGTGTGGGTGCACTCTCTCTTATTCCTTGCTCCAAGTGTTTTAGTTTCAAGTTTTTTGCACGTGTGCCTTTTCTGTTTTCATTTAAAGTGTTTTGGTTTCTTCATGAATAAAAAGTTTCAGTTTAGAAGCTGCTGCTCCGCATCGCACACATGCATCACCCGCAATAGTTACCTTCACTTTTGTTATTTCTTCCTCCAGAATATTCCTCCTTTTAGTCTGTGTTCTTTCACATGCTAAATGTGAATGCTAGAATTTAACATTTGAAGTTTCTCTAAATGGAACCTCTCTTTCTGTTCTCTTAGCTGATTAAAGGATTCAATCAGAATACCTCTTTTATATTCTTTCAAATACAACTTTTTGATGCCTGCTGCATGTGTTGCTTCTGTTTTCACCACCTTACTTGAAAGAAACCCAATAGCCTGTCTTCTAGTGTGAGGGACTGGCTGACAGGATGACAGTTCTATATAGGATTACAATCCACAATCCAAAGGATTACATTAAACACTCTCGGTAAAGCCACTTCAGGCTTTCACAACAAAGGCCGTATTTCATTGAGCAGATGGGACATCTGTATGGCACTTCTCACAATGCGCCCAGATTAATTACACCTTAGTTTTTGCATTGAATAGTGTTGAAGAAAGCATGGCACAAATGCATCAGCTTATCTGCCACTTCTAAGTCTCTTTGTTGGTTGGACACTCTCACACTGATCTGTAACACAACATCTGTTGAATCAAGTTCCCGCCTGACAAAGTATCATGTTTTTTTCACCTTCTTTTCAGGCCAAGAGAAGAAAAGGTTATGTTTGAGAAGAGCTTTGGACAAAGTTTCACAAAAATAAACATAATTACTCATGATGTCATCTATGCTACAAATATCTAATGAATTAAATGGCCAAAATATCCCAAATTGTTAAATAAACAGTTTAATCTTATTTTTTCCTATCAAAGTTTCGTTTTGATTGTCAATTGCTTTATTTTCATCCAATACAGAGTGACACTTGATCCAGCTGGAATGGTTTTGCATGTTTGATCCTCGACAGAAAGCTGCTAATCTCCTGCTTGTAAATTTTTATGTCTTTCAGTGCACTACAGCTGAGGGCTTTGTCTCCAATAGCGGCTTATTAAAACAGCCCTCATAAGTATGTGTCCTTCCTCTCAGCGGTCTTGAGACTCTCACTTGAAATATCCTTTTAAAGATAAAAGCTAATCAGAGTTCTTGTGGAATCTGAAAGGGTTTGTGAGAGCTGGTAGAAAAGCAGGGACTTGATCGTGTTGGCTGCTGAGAGTATACGGTCTGATGTATGGCAATAATCCTGGCTTTTCTGTCAGTGCGGGTTATTCACTTTGATCAGTGGAGATTATATTACCGTTTCTGTTGGCCTTTGCACTCTGTAACCAACACAAATAGCTCAGACAAGCTTTCAGAGCTTAAATGTTCACACACGCACTCAGGAATAGAATAACAATACCAGTATCATCCCTAACTCTGAATTATTATAATTCATATCTAACAAACGGTGCAGACAAATTTTAAATCACAGAGTTAGGACTCTCTAAGTACAAAAAATCTCCAAAGAGTTTCACAGAACCTGTAAAATGACTTAAGAGCATTAATAAATACTGTCAAATTCCCTTTCAGTTTAAATTGTTCTTGTTTTTTATCCTATTCCCCAGTTCCTCATGTTCCTCTCATTCATATGGGTTTTGTGAAATCCTCATTAATCAGATCCCTTTGATTCATTATTCTCTGGTGATCTAAAAGCAGAAGGATGCATCGTCTGAAAGCCAAGCTCTGATCTCAAGTTCATCCCTGCCATCACTGTAAGAACCTGAGAGTACCTGACCTTGGACGAAACTCTTTATTCCATCATTTTCTTCTCCAAGGAATGGAAAATTTACAGATGAGAGAGATAAAATGAGGAGTTTTTTTCTTTCATGTTTCTTTGCCTTCCAAATGTGAATTAATTACACGCCTTTCCCTTTTCGGAGGGATGCTAACTTTTCGCTGGCTCTGATGCATAAAGCGCTTGGCGGTTTCCGCCAGGCTCGGATGAGCCTTCTGATTTATGCTGGGCTGCTCAGAATCAAAAGCCCGCTCATGTTTGCATGCGCACACTGTGTACAGGTACGAACAAGAAAATCCCTGTTAAGTTGTCTTGTGGCACTTTGTCGAGAACAGCGACAGGAACTTGGGGAATGTTACGTGGCTTTGAGAAGCCCCTGTGCAAAGTGTTAAGGAAGGGGGCAAGCCAAAGAGTCAATGGAGAAGCCGGTCTTCTGAAGTGGAGCCAGACCCGATGGCTCCCGTGAGGGACATCGGGGGTCAGCAGAGTAGCCTCGCTGCTGTCATTTAGCCTGTTTGGTTTGTTTGACCCTTGACCCATAATAAGGGGCAAGGCCGCAGGGCAGGCGTCAGGCGGCGCGCCTGCTTTAATTTCTCTGTGAGGAACCTCGTGTATGCGGACACATGAAAGTGAAAGGGGAAAGCTTGGGTAACTTCACAACATCTCAATCTTTATCCATCAAAGGGCGATTTTAGGAGCAACCAACATCTCAGAATATCCTTCCAGTATCAAAACTCACCTGTTTCTCTTTCTTTTCCCTCTGTATTTGAGAAGGACTGTGGCCTGGTGGTCAGACCAGATCAGCCCTGCGGTTTGGAGCCCCTTCCAGGGTTGAGATCTTCAGGAGAGGCCCAGGTCTCGCCTCAGCCATGCTTCTCAGGAGATGAACCTGGTAAGGTTCTTCCCAGTTTTGATCATAGACTTCTAGTGAAATTTGAATCCGAAACTTGCTGTAAGATTGTCATTTTTGCGGACAGATGATTCATTTTCCATCTATTTTTCTTCTGGTATGAATGACTGTTTTGGCCCTAAACGCACATTTCAGTTGCAAAGTAGTTCATCATGTGTTCGGCGATATTAGCACGAGATTCACGGTTTGTTAGCTGCTCCACTAGAGGATGGAAAAGGTTTGCTAGTGAACTCAGAGTTTGGTAATTTATGTACCCGTTTTTACAGTGTGATAATGCACTGATTCATTGCCCGAGTTGAATCATTGCTCAATTAAAAGGTTAGGGCCTCAATGCTGACTTTATGGGGGAAAAAATCATTTCATACAGGTTTTGTGAGCGAGTTGTCCCTCTGCAGGTTTCACTTCAGTGAGTGTATGTTCAGCTGCTAGGCCTTTTAGATTTAAAGACATCAGGTTAGAGTTCAGAGAAAGTTTTCAGTCAGTGCTATAAAAGTAAAAAGACCGTCCTCAGCAGGGTAGTGCATCAAAGACAGCGGGGAACTACTTTAAATAACTGATGGGAGTTATAAACTTTAATTGTGTGTGTGTGAACACATCTAATTGCATTTCCTTATGAAATTCAAGAATCTGAAGCGTGGAAGTAAGATCACTTCACAAAGATGAAATTAATTTGCTCATTTAATGATATTGAAATTAAATCAGGGTTTATTTATCAATACGGAATGCCACAGTAATTTCCAAATAAAAGACAATGATATCTTGCAACCTAAATACCCTTTTATGATTAAAAGGTCCAGTGAAAAAGGTGTGTATGTATGTATGTATGTCAGTGGTGTTCAATACGTCGATCGCGATCTACCAGTCGATCTCCAAGGTACTATTGGTAGATCGCATGACAAGGTGAGGTGACATTGTCATGAACTGACGCTATACAAATAAAGTTGAGTTGTTTTGAATAAAAACTAGACGTCAGCGTATCAGCCATCCCGTCACTTGATTGATACACAGGACAGCCAGTCAGATGACATCTGATTTTTTTTCCGTACAATTAGGTCACTTGTGCTCAAATAAACAACGCCCCTGAGCGCTGCAAAGCTAACAAGCTAGTCGTTAGTTACATCCTAATTTTTCGCTCGGTTTGTTCCTCTTAAACGTAAGATAGGGTATAAAAATGAGTGGGGGAGCTGGACCAAGTAAGAAGAAAAAAACGTATCACTTTCATACGGAATGGGAAAAACATACTTTTTTTTCACAATGACATTTTCAAAGTGCGTTTGTCTCGTCTGCCAGTCTACCGTCGCAATACCAAAGAAGGGAAATGTGGAGCGGCATTTTCGGACTCTTCATGGAAAATACGACACTAGATTCCCACCGAAAAAGCGAGCTGAGAAAGACAAAGGTGAAGGAGCTAAAATCCCAGTTGATGGGATGTACAAAAAATGTACATAATTATGTTGTGTTGTGCAACATATGTGGTTATACATCAACATAAGTTGTAAGAATCCTCAATATATTTCTCAATAAATATAATGGGTATATCATTTTGACTTGGTCATTTCAAAAGTAGCTTCCATGCTGAAAAAGTGTGAGCACCCCTGATGTATGTGTGTTTTTGCACCTGGTGCAACGAAGCTGCAAAGTTTCCCACCTAATTCATCATTTTATGGTGATCTTTTAAAACATAGCTGTAAAAGACTGATATGTAGATATGAATCACACGTGAACACTGTAAGTTGAGTAGATGTTGTCATAAAAATTTAGTATAGTGCACTATACAATATCCTTTTTTACATCTCTTTCAGGCCGTTGGGTTGTCCCGTGTCTGAGTTGTTCAGATAACAGGACTTGTGATTGGAGAGAGGTTGCCTGGCAACCCGACAACTGTTATCACCCCTTTGTAGACCAACCTCAGCTGCAAACCTGTATGATGGACAGGAAGGTGAGGAACCAAAAACAGAAAATGACAGTATATATTTTTCCGTATTAAATTTAGCAAACATTTAAATATTTATTTTAATTGATTAATTTATATATTAATAGGTCATAGCTTACACTACTATTGATGTCAGTCAGATTTGTTTTTGTATGAGTGATTTTTTTTGAAAGTGTGTCTCTTATTCTCACCAATGCTATTCTTTATTTTATCAAAATATGGTAATATTGTGAAATATTTTTACAATTTAAAATGAATGTTTTCGGTTTTAAAATACTTTAAAATAGAATGTATCCATGTGATGGCAAAGCTGAATTTTTCAGTCTTTAGTGTCACATCATTTTAAAATGCTGTTTTGCTGCTGAATAAACAATGCTTGTTATTATAAATGTTGAAATCTAATATTTCTGTGAAAATCATGATATGTTTATTTCAGGATGAGTAAAAAGTTCAAAAGAACAGCAATTATTTGCTAAAATCTTTTTGATCGAGTAACGATTTCTTTAAAAAGAAAATCTTACTGACACAAACTTCTGAATGGTAGTGTAAAGGCCAAGGACAATCACTATGAAGATAACGATCAAACGGTTCTAAAATCATTTACAGATTTCACACCGCACCGATAACAATAACAGCACAAAGAAACTTTATTGTTGGAATCCCTTTGTGTTTTTATCCAGCTAGGGTTTGATAGCCAATCAATCAATCAATCCTGCTATAATGAACTTGAGCATTTAAAGCATGCGCATAGAATAAACAGAACAATATTGTCCGCTGGTGTGGACGTTATCATTATAGTTATCGCTGTTGGTGTGAACAGGCCTTAAGTGTCCAAATGTGCAACAATATTGAATATTGAATCAGCTTGTTCTTTTCGCTGTAGTTGATGTTAAAATACATTTCACTTTTGCAGCTGACAGCTTTGCCATATGTCTGTATATATAGTGCTGAAGAATAAATTAACGGGGAAGGCAGGCAGCTGAAATAGCATTGAAGTTCCAGTGGCAGCGAGCAGCTGTTTATCAGAGAATAACAGCAGGTGCCAAGCTCAGATCAGCCGCATGACTCAATTACACTGCTGCTTTTATATATGCGCATATAAGTATACTGTAAATCCCTTAAGACAGAAGAGAGAAAAATTATGCTGGTAAAGAAAGCCATGTACTCTCTTGTGTTTGGAGCTACATTTTATTTATTTCTTTTTTTTTTAGCTTTATGTGATCTGCACACCTCCTGCATTTTGGGTTGTTTTTAAATTATTGCCGAAAGCCCAGCAGGGGTTTTCAGAGCTGTGTGCCAAACCTACAGTCTGGTCCTGCTTTAAACACTCCCCCAGCGCTCATCTTTACAGCGTGACTCTTTCCACCTTTTCTCAATTTAAGATTCACAAGATCAGGTCTGACACAAACAAATGGCCACATTACACAAGGGCCCAAGCTCTCACAGCAGACAAACCACAACCTCCTGACTGCGAGCCTATCCAACAGGAAAAGAGTGACTCTTCAGGAAAGATTGTTTCAAATAAAAGAGCTTTAGATTGTCAAGGTCTAGAGTTATGCTTAGATTTTGTTTCATGTTAAATCCATTTCTACAGTCTCAAGACACCCCTGTGTGTCGTTTTCAAGTTCACGGTGTCATTTCAAACTTGTACGCTGTTAATTTTCATCTATAAAATGGATTTTAAAAAACAACTTTTGTACAGTTGTACAGCTATTGCCATAAAAATGTTATGCTATAAACATATATACTTTTTTAATTTAAAAATAGTTTATTTTGTATTCCACTGGGTGAAGGGAATACAGGTTTGGAGGAACATGACTTGCTGAAAGCATTAGTCCTCAATCTTGTGAGCATGTCTTCAGACCAAAGTGCTCTCTGAGATCTTGTGATTTAGAATGGCATTCTTGCCAACTTCACTGCCAAAAGCGCACACAGAGGAACATCCAAGCTTAATAGGCTTCTGTCAAGTGTTTCATTGTAACATAATTTTTAACCTTATAATGAGACTATTGTTAGTTTTCTTTTATACTTGTGTTTTCTGCAGTCTGGTGCTCACAAGGGACCATTAAAAGATAATATAAAATATCATATTTATGTGTTTATTTAGCATCCTTTGTATAATATTTTGTATTATTTCCTTTTTTGACCTTGCTTCAGTCTTTGAATTGGTGAGATTTCTGCCAGTCTAATACTGTAAATATGCAGTATTCATTATGAAAATAACTTGAAGGACTCATACGAGAAGCTTCCTGAAAAAAGTTGATTTTGGAATGAAAAAGCAGATTCATTTCACGCAAAATTGGGTGTAATTAATTTATGTAATCTAATTTTCCTCCATAGATTAAAGAACAGTTATATATAAAACAGTAACATTTAATATTTAATTTAAAAAAAATAATAATCAAAAGACCAGTTTCCTGTAATTACTACAGTAATCTAATTACAGTGTTGAAGATGTAATTTGTAGCTAGTAGTTGATTCCTTTTTGGAGTAATTTGCCCAAAACTTGGTGGACCCAGTGTTGAGATCACAGGACAACTATTATGTTTTGAAAACCTTTAGGAATGAAATGTTAAAAGGCATAGTAAAAAACATAAAGATTGACTTTTGCCTTTAAAAAATGAAGGATTCTGTTGTGAACTCTAATTTTTGACTAGACAATATCTGGGTTTCAGAAACCAATCCAGGCCTCCCAACATCTGACGTATGTTCATATCTGCATGTTTCCCTTAGGTCCTGTTTATCGGTGACTCCACCAATCGAGGGATGATGTACTACCTGATGGAGAGGGTGAACACCACTCTGGAGGACTGGGACAAGGCCCATGACACCATTGTCTACCGCAACCTAAACCAGGGCAGAACTATCGTCAGCTACTCCTACTACCCTCAATTCTGGCTACCAAAGTCCCAGAGACCCACCTTCCAAAGAGCTCTGCAGCAGCTTCTAGAAAGGTCTGTGTGTGTGTATGTGCACGCTGGAGGATGTTTGTCTCCATGTGGCTGTGGATTACACCCATTAAGCTGTGAATGTGCGGGATTGGTGTCGGTCTAAAGTGGCAAAGGCCTTGTTAACACACTGAATGACTTTGGCAGGGTGTTTGATGGTGGGATGTGGTTGGGAGGCTGTATGTCAAATCAGAGTATCTCAGCATGGACGGTAACCGCTGCTGGCTCAGCGCGCTGTTGATCTCACACAGCTACTGATGTGGGCAGAAGGGTGGGATGTGCAGCACAGATGTGATTGTGTGTGTGTGTTTTAGTATGCATCTGTTTTGGGAGCTGCTTGAGTAATCTGACACATTTTATTTTTGCTAAATGAAATGAGCAGAATTTCAATTTGTTTTAGTGGAAGAAAACTAATTTACACGTTACACTTTTTTCACGTGATTTGTGAGTTAGTTCTTGGCTCGGATTGTTGATTTATATTTTTAGGGTGTGGTATTGATCTTTAACCTCTTCTTTGAAACCACTACCACTGGGATAGGTCACAACCCCTGAAGAACTCTCCACAGACAGTGCTGGTCGCTGGAGGGGTGCAGTGGCTGAACCTGAACCATTTGAGGACCATTCAACAGGTTTTAGTGAGGTAAACATGTACTCAAATAACTCTGTTCATTAATAGCTTGATTTTAATTAGCAATGTTCCATTGGCCAGGTTGCTGGTTTTACTTTGTGTGGTTTACTACCAATCTGTCTGTGTTGCTTTGAATGTTTAACATCATATCTCTAACTTATTTCCAAGGGAGGGTCTTGAGAACATCATGGTGGTGGTGAAGTCTTTAGGGATGGGTTTTCATCTGCCTTTGGATGGTATTCGCTCCCTTCCACTGGTAAGAACCACTGAAGATCAAGAGATTTCCTTTTCATCCAGAGATTTTCCAGATATTAATCATTTTCAATTTATACATTTATTGTCATCTTTATTCACTGGTTCTAGAATGGAGTGCAAGAACTCTATAATGTGAACAAGGATATTCTGGAGAATGCCAAGCATCTTGGATTTGAGGTCATTGACACTCTCAGCATCACTATGGGTCGTTATAAGGAGTTCCTGCAGGGACGATGTGCCTGCCATTTCCATGAGGTAAACGGGGAAAAAAAATTCAGCAGTAACTCATTAATTAAGAATACATTTATAGTATTGCAAATGATTTTGTATTCAAATAAATGCTGCTGTTTTGAACTTTCTATGAGGAAATGAGGAACTTTTTTTAATCACACTGTTCAGAAAAATAGTAGCAGTTTTAAACATTGATAATATTCACAAGTGTTTCTTGAGCAGAAAATCATCATATTGGACTGATTTCTGAAGGATCATGTGACATTGTTGAAAATTCATCTTTGCTACCACATGAATAAATTACATATTTTAAAAAATAATATAGAAAAATTCAGTATTTCTTTCCAATATAACAGTTTTTACTGTATTTTCGATCATTGCAGCCATGGAGAACATAAGAGACTTCTTTCAAAAACTGCACAATCTCACAAGCCCCAAACTGTTGAATGTTCTCATTATTCATTATATAATGAGTTATTCTCATTAGATTCACATTACTATACTACAGTAAAAAAGCAATACAATAATTTAAAATGAAGGGAAAATTATTAAAGACTCCGTCTTCCTCGTCGTGCATGTGCCTAGTGTGGCATACAGAATTCAGTCCAAAAAACATGCAGTGCCAAACAACATAATATATTTTAATAACCATGTTGTTGAGCCAGGGTCTCTGTGTTAATTCTGTAAATTTGTATCTGTAATTATATTATTATGGTTGTAATTTACTGCACAGAAGGCGCATCTAATGGTAATAACTCTGTATATTTTAGATCCATGCATGTGTGCGAATAAAACTGTTTCACCACCAATCACACTCCATTCATATAAATGGGTATAGATCTTGCTAGAAACACTTTTCCAGCCTTCCAGGCCAATAAATCCATAAAAGAGAAGAATTTCCTTTTTTTACTGATTTGCGGATCCGTTAATGAGTAATTAAAAATTAGGCGGGTTTTTATTAGCCAATAAAGAGCAGGTTGGGAACAGATGTATTAGCTCACTAAGTGTGTGAAGTGGTGGTAGAAACAGCAAACCTGCTCACATATGGGACTGATATCACTGTAGAGAAGCCACATCTGACAACAGGCCAGCAGATTTAGACCAGACAAACTTAACGACACATAACATCAGGGTCTTACGCTTAAGTTTTAAAGGAGCGACTGCATGTTTTTTTTTAAATATACTTTTTTTGTTTTGTTATTTAGTGCTCAGAAGAAACAAGACCTTAACCATTAAGTATTTTGTAGAGCAGGGAGCTAATAGGATTTGGCCTTTGAGATGAGATATAAAGCCTAGTTTCCTAATTTAAAAAATGTGTCCCATGTCATAGAACGCAGCCACACACTCAGATCGGTTATTTGCTTACGTGATCAAAATGTCTCATTCAGCAGTCAGGTTCTGGAAGTAAAAACTCATTCAAACATTCGTTTACTCCACTGGGAAACAGATCTTTAGCAACCATTTATAAACGATTAAAGACAGACCTACTGTGAGTTTCGAGGTTGTTAACTAAAGGTGTATGCATTTGTTGAAGCAATCAACCCGCAATTTTAATAATTGTGTTTAACAGCTGAATTTGTGGAGTAATTGGAGAAACCCATGTTGCTGTACAGAAAATTCCACCAATCAAGGAATTGTGCAAAGCTATTTTTTTCTATTGATATATCCAATAACTTATAATAACTTAAATATATCTCCATTTTTCAGTTGATTGTTGTTCGCAGTCCTTCTGAGGATTGTAGTTATTTCCCTAATGAAAGCTATTCAATACACATCTTTGCACCTTTGTCTTTTAGCCCAATGTTTTGTTTCAGATAAACTACATTGTTGTGAATTTGTGATTCAATTTAACAAAGACTTTTTAAAATCCCAAGGGGAAAAATACAACACTGCTGGAAAAAGTGGGTGATCATTAATGCTATAATATGGCATATATCAGGGGTTTCAAACCTGTATTGGAACAGCCAGAGCACTGCACATTTTCTATGATTTTCTATGTCTCATCTAACACACCTTATTCTTTTTAGTAGAGACTGGAAAACCTGAATTGCGTGTAGATTTATTGACGCATTTGGCAGACGCTTTTATCCAAAGAGACTTACATTGCATTCAAGATACACATTGACATTCTAATCAGTTCTTGCTTTCCCTGGGAGACATACAAACTGCGGAGTGAAAACCCCAGACAAGCATCCATTTGCTTGGATGATTCAAAATAAATCAATTTTGATGAAGAAATGTCTTTGAAGATCATTTTACCTTGTTTTCAGGTCTGTAAGCTTCCCTTTCCAACCGTTACTTCCCAAAGGAATTTGAAGATCTTCAGGCTTGGTGGAGAAAGTGGGAACCCGGCCAATGAGCAAACGGGGCCTCAACAGCATGAGGATCCATCGTCTCCACCTGATGTGTCCTATCACGTAAAGGGACCAGTGAACGCGGTCTACTCTGAGATCCTGCTCAGCAGGATGTGTGTGAATCATGCCGTCAATGGGACCATTCGCCAACAGTGACTAAAAGACAATTAGCTGGTGACACTGACCTGTGTGTGTGTGTGTGTGTGTGTGTGTGTGTGTGTGTGTGTGTGTGTGTGTGTGTGTGTGTGTGTGTGTGTGTGTGTGTGTGTGTGTGTGTGTGTGTGTGTGTGTGTGTGTGTGTGTGTGTGTGTGTGTGTGTGTGTGTGTGTGTGTGTGTGTGTGTGTGTGTGTGTGTGTGTGTGTGTGTGTGTGTGATTAGCTGTGAATATATGCTCAATGTGTCGAGAAAGGGCTAAGCTGCGCACTCAGAATGGCCTGAATCTACTAAACCATATGCTGTATTAAAGTGGTAAATTGGAGGATGAGTTAGGTGTCTGTTTGTGCATGTGTGTTTCTGTGTTGAGCAATCCAGATGGGAAAAGGTGTGCGGAGGGTTCAGTGAGACCCCCTGAAGCCTTGTCAAAAATGACTTTGGCAGCTGTGACTTCAGGGCAAGCAGTGGCTGCAGTGCGACACTGATGAAAAAAGTGTGAGATGGTCGTGCGGCCCCTTCAAACAGCCTTTCATAAACTTTCCTACAACGCTCACGCAACATTCCCACAACGCTGCTACTGCTGAACCATGGGGCTGAAATGTTTCCAATATGTTTTGGGAATGTTATTTCGGTTGCTGTGGAGTGCCTTTGATGTCACCCTGCCTCACATTGTCACTTTTATGGAAGTATCGGGCGAAGTTTTGAAGTCTGGCTTTTTTACCCCCTTTCCTTCCCATGCCAGGTTCACGAGTATTTATGAAGTATGTTCTATGCCAAAGGTCTTATGAAGTATATTGTATGTTATAGTGTTACTGTCTTCACACATATTTCTACATTTATTTTTCTACCAGTGTTTTCTAGTACCTTTAATAATAATCTTTGTAAAATTTTATAAATGCTGTTTACAAAAAAGAGGGTATTTATACTATTTTGATGGTAAGAATTTCTATATTGTTGCTGGATTTACTCTAAATTGTTGGAATGCGTGGTGTTTCATTTGTCCGCAATTTAGGCCTATGTTAAACAGGAAGTGGTTTGTGGAGATAAAGTTTAGCTTTTTAAAATAAAATAAAACATTTTAAAACGTATCTTCCCACCAGTTACTCGAAGTAAACTGTAAAAGTAAAATAAATGAACCCATAAACCAATGTGTTGACCTGTAAAGTTTCCGCAGCGCGTGCTTACACTCTTATTGTCATGTCAGAGTTTTAGGGTCAATTTCTAACATATGTTTTGAATGTTTATGAAGGGCTGTGGCAAGATATTTGTCTGGTTGTAGCCAATGCATGAAATGTATGATTCCAAAAATCAACATGAAATGTAACTTAACATCACAAACCATTAAAAATGTATATTTTCATAATTTAAAACAAGTTGGTTCTTGAGTTTTGAAACTTGAACTTTTTTTCTCATATTTATTTTGTTTCTGCAGTTTAGGTCATATTTTAGTTTTAGTGATTTGAAGTGTATCCAAGCAAACATAAAACTTTTGCTGAAAACCCTTTTCTATTAAAAAATGTATTCAACAAGCCTTCTATAGCATTATGATGCTTATGTATGACTATAGAATTATATTTCTTTATCAACTTTTTACTTTAGACTGTAATGATTGTTATTTGTATTGATTATCTAAGTCCGTGTTCGCCAACTACCCCAATAGTGAGATGTAAGTATCCCTTAATCAACACAAAATCAGAAATATCTTGCTTTCAACTCTAGTAATAACATTTAGTTGTTTCAGTTATTTCTGTTTTTTAAGCAAAATTAAATTCCTTCCAATTTTCCGAGGTTGATATTCTGATCGAAATGACACGAATAGCAGGAATTACATAAACGGAAATATTCTGTAACTTTCCAGTTCAGTCATTTGAAAGTCAAAGTGTGTGTGCCTGCGTATGTTTAATTTTCAGTAATAATAAAATATACATTATTAGTTGAGCGCGTTGATCCACCTGACTTTAGAGGTAACCATAACAACCTCATGTTAAATTGTTTACTTATCAAAGTGATTTACAACAGTCGACATTTTTGAACGTCATATAATTTGAACTTTGTTTGGCAAATAAGTTGAATGAATTAAATCTCAACATTTTAACTTTTAAGCGGTTTTACGCCTGGGTTTCTGCTCGTCTGCCTTTTATTCTAACCTCGTTTAAAAAATGTTAAATATGATCAGTTAAATGCTAAAGTTTTTTTATTCTGAACACAGTCCGCCCTTTGAATCTCACAAAACCCCGAGTGTACTTGATTCTTTCTGCCCATCCGTCGCGCTCTCTCTCTCTCTTTCTCTCTCACTTTCTCTCTCTCTCTCCCTCTCTCTCACCAACTCCAAGCCAACATCGGTTAGTCCAATCAGCGCTGAGGACCGTCGGATCTTCTGAATATTAATGAGTGTTTCCAACCAATCACGATGTGAGAGCGCAGCACATTACCGTGTGAAGTTGCGCGCTTTTCCATCAGTAGAATATAACAGTTAGTGTCTGTTTGAGTTCAGACTGATGGCGAAGGTGACTTGGACGGTGGTTGGACGTTTTGGTTCGTACCTGCGACGTAATGGATACATAAAAGGAGACTTGTGAATTTTAAAAAGCATCGTTTGTGGATTACATACGCTAGATATTAGATGTAGTGGACCGGTATGAGTCGTCTTTGTCGTTACATTCAATTCGGGACTTGTTAAATGAAGTGGACATGGATAATACCGGTTGTGGCATACATGCAATTTATCATTTATTAATTATATGGCTCTCAGTTTGCCCTCTGTGCTCTCAGGGAAGTTGGATGTAAGTAGATAAGTGCTGTGTTGTTTTTACTGTCGAATAATGTTTGAATAAAATGTTTGAAAATTGTCTCCTTTTCCTCGGGCCTGGTTATGGCATTTCAATCCAGGCCGACAGGAGAGGAGAACCGCTTCTGATCTTTGTGTCACACTGCTCCGCATCACAGGTGGTTGGGCATCACATCTGTAGGAGCGCCGGAGAAGTTGGGTTGCGCGCATTTGCCCCTGTCGCACAAGCAGAAGGAGCTGTGCGCGCGCAAACCGCACCTTCTACCGAGCGTAAAAGAGGGCGCGCGCCTGGGCATCACCGAGTGCCAAACGCAGTTCAAACACGAGCGCTGGAACTGCTCGACCCGGCGGGACCCGAACGTGTTCGGCTACGAGCTCACCAGTGGTATGCATGCGATGTGTCACTTTGAAATAAACTTCACCTTTTTTATTATGCACCTAATGATATAATGTTTGACCAGCACCTCTAAACGAAAAACAATAGGTCTACAATAATTTTTAGAGGGGGTATAGGATTTTTATTGTATTTATTTTTAAGTGAAGAAAGGTAGAAATGTCATCAGACTCTAAACACATCAATGACGTTTTAAGATCCCTGTGTTAGTTTTAATTGTTTAGTTAGTGTGCAATATTAGTCTAGTAAAGCTTGTTATTCACCTTTGGTTGTTAACGATACAATTATGTCTAAAAGCTGAAAGAAAATCATTTAAAATATATGTGCTTATTGAACTCCTCAACAAAAAATAATTAGTATCTTTACAAGTCATTAAAGAAAAGCAAGTTTCTGTAGTGGATAATGAGAGATCTTGACTTTGCAATTGTTCGAAGCATCTGAATGTCTTTATTTGACTGTCAATTCTATTTTTGATCACTTTATGATTGATTTGAAATGCGGATCCCTGTGTTGATCAGAAGATTTATTTTGGAAACAGCTGTGACACATCTGTTTTAGATTAACCTTCTCTATACTAAATTTACTATGGTTTTCAGCTGGCCCTGAATTTAATGCGAACAGGATTAGAGTGATTACAGAACAAAGAGTCAACCTGAAATGCTAGAATGTGTTTCTTGATTTCTGTGAATTAATTCCTGTCCCAGAGCAGTTCAAATCCGAGCTCGATTCAAGGGTAAACTGTATCTGATGCTGTAAAATGTACGTCTGATTTCTTGCAGCCACAACCAGGGTTTAAACTCATTTTATAGGCATCTCACTGTTACGCCTAGAAATACGTAGTAAATTTACCATCACAAATGCAACCGTTTTCCATTCTACTCTATTTATTCTGTTCTAATCTATTCTATTCAAAAATCAAAAAATCTATGTTTAGGTCATCTCTCTTGGATGTAATAGAAAAAAATAATTACAGACATTTTCTAGTGTGATTATAAAACAAAAAGTACTTTGCGGTGTTAAATCACATTTCTTCAGAAGTTAGTTATATGTTATCTATATTTTATGCAAGCTGTTAAAGATTTGCATCACAGCATAATTTTATCAAGAAATAACTTCCAATTAAAACATAAAGGCATAAAGTGATTCTGAAATTCATTTAGATCTAAAATAATATAGTTATTGTGAAATGTACATCAGAGCCATTTACTTAATTTGCAAAATAGTGACTTTGAAAACTCAGTTTTTTCAAAAGGCTTTTCAAAATTTGGTATTACTTTATTTTAGTGTCCTTATTACACATGTAGTTACTAGTAATAACTCTAAATTATGTAATGTTACATGCAACCAACCCTGAACATAAATCCTAATTTTCAGCCCTATAGTAAGTACATGAAGGTAATAAATATTACTCAGTGCGTAAATGCATAATAGCGCTATAACAAGGACACTTTAAAATAAAGTGTAATCCCAGAATTTAACATAATCTGTTCTCACAACAATAATACTGTAATAATACACAAAACCTCAGTCAAACATTGTTGCACATTTTTTAGTGGGGTATCAGTGTATGAATGTAAGTAACATTCCCAGACTCCTCTGCTCTGATACTAATGCACCGAGACCCCTTTCACAAATATCCAGCTGGGTATATTACATCCCCATATTTTCTGGTTGCTTCAACATTTGTAAGTACTTGATCGGCATCTTTTTTACATTTTCCTTTTTTTTTATTAGGGACAAAAGAGACAGCGTTTATCCATGCAGTAATGGCTGCCGGGCTGGTTCACGCAGTTACTCGGTCTTGCAGTGCAGGAAATATGACCGAGTGTTCATGTGATACAAGCCTGTTGGGCACCGGTTCGCCGACAGAGGGCTGGCACTGGGGAGGGTGCTCTGATGACATCGCCTTCGGGACTTTGTTCAGCCGTCGCTTCATCGACAATGCGGTAAATAACATGTCGACCCACAGTGAGGACGCCCTGCTCACTATGAACCTGCATAACAGCGAGGCTGGGAGACAGGTGGGTGGCACAGAACTAACCCTTCTAATGTCCATTGTTTACTAGTTAGAATTATGTTGAAAGAAATGAGATGTTGCTTACTTATTTTTCCCTTAATATTATCCATATAGATTTACAAAGTACTTTAATAAAGGCTTTAATAAGAAGTCATGGACTTAAACCATCCAGCTCTGAGATAAATAATAACATTCCAATCTTTATTTGTTACATAAAAGTATATTAATGTAACAAAAAGACAAAGGTACAAGACTTTTTACTTAAGGTCTTTTATGAAGGCATTAACTAAAATCCCAAGAAGTATTGCAAATGATGTAATCAGTTCATTGTGCTTCATGGGATTTTTAAGTTGAAATCACACTGACTTGCAGCTTTTACAGAAGCATATGTCATTGCTTTATATAGTTCATAGTTTTTCACTAAAATTTAAAATTTCTTGCCTTCCACATTTTTCACAAATTCACATTTTGAGTTGAAGCATCAGTTTGCATGAGACTGTGCTTACTTGATTCAAAAAGACAGCAAAAGCACTAGCGAGCTCTCTTAATTCAGTGCCATATTTCTCAATATAGATGCTAATTCACTCAAACCGGAGAAAATGTGAAAAGTGTGACAGTGAAGAAAATCTCCACCCTGTTCCGTTCGCTCATTCTCGCAACATTCATAAAGGATTCAAGTTCTTGTCATCGCACATAAACAGCCTTGTCTCATCTCTAAGATTGAATATTGATGGTCCAACACAAGGCTTGCTTCACCTTCACCTTTTCACTCACCTCAAGGTTTTAAACGGGACAACAAACTTACTTACTCTGTATGTATTTACCATTTAAAATATGTCCGTTTTCTCCAGCAAATGAATCTTTGACTTGTTCTAACTAACAATAGAAACCATTTCAAAACAACCAAATAAGAACAGAATTAGTTATGGGCTGCTTCAGCTCTGGTAATTTGTCATTCAAATGAGTTACATCTTCCCACATGTTCTTGATTAATCTAAGAAGCTGATGATTTGCACCAAATTCCACAGCCTTGACTGAAGAACACTTGTAAGTGTTTGGAGACCCTGAACCACAGATCTGGACTGAAACCACCAAGGAGCATTTAAGCGAGACAAAATTCCAAGTCAGCGAAGGGCCCCTATAATCCTTCACCCAAACGAATGCTCCTATTTTATGAAAGTCATCAGCTCACAAAATACAGAACATAAAGGGAAGGAAGGACATAAAGTCTCCATCCGTAAGAATTACATAGTCCTTGGAACTGTGGTTTAAAGTGAATCAGGGTTAACTCTCCTGGCGATTTATATTAGTTCCGCGTTTTTGCCTGAGGTCCAGGAAGTCTGTCAAAATAAATTGCGAGAATGTTGGAAGGCTGAAATTGAATCAGTTCACATGTCTGCATGCTTACATTGTCTAGAAAAACAAGCTGCTCTCCTGATCTCGGCTTCTATCTGTTGTCGATCAGATATATAATGCTCTCCGTATCCTGTTCCTCTACAGGCTATGGCCAAAACAATGTTGACAGACTGCCGCTGTCATGGCGTGTCGGGTTCATGTGCAGTAAAGACTTGCTGGCGCACAATGGCCGCTTTTGAGCGCGTGGGTGCCTACCTGAAGGAGCGCTATGAGACCAGCGTTCAGGTGGTGGACCGCTCCAAGCGTAAGGTGCGACGTAAAGACAAAGACCAACGACACATGCCTATCTCCAAAGAGGAGTTAATATTCCTCAACAAATCGCCAAATTACTGCTTGGAGGACCGACGGTTGGGCGTGACGGGGACCAGGGGCCGCAGGTGCAACAGAACTTCAGCCGGGCCGGACGGCTGCAACCTGCTGTGCTGTGGGCGGGGCTACAACACGCACGTGGTACGGCATGTAGAGCGCTGCGAGTGTAAGTTCGTCTGGTGCTGTTACGTTCGCTGTCGACGCTGTGAGACGATGAACGACATGCACACTTGCAAGTAGACAAATACTTGGGTAGGGTTGGAAAGATCTCCTGAGATGAGACCTTCTGAGAGGAAGTGAACCTTTGAGCCGTTGGCGTTGAGCATGTTGACAAAATATCCATGGCAACCAGCAATCCAAAGGTATAATCCCTTCTAACTACACATGTGTAACTCTTCCCATGGGCTTCAATTGGGGATCAAGCCATTTTGTATATAATGACTGTGGAATATAACTGGAGCATAAAGGGAACTACATACTGGGAGCTGCCCAGAAAAGTGTAAATAGATGCTTTTGTTTGGGTTTATATTGAGGGTTCCTTCAGTTAATGATGAATTATAGTGGGAATTATGTAGATAATATGCCAAGATATTTTTACAAATGAGAATCCCTCAAATCAATAATTCCCAAAGGATGTATTCTGCAATTTTAGCTTTGCTTTCTG
The DNA here is from genome assembly GCA_037043235.1 of Rhodeus uyekii. Classification (NCBI taxonomy): domain Eukaryota; kingdom Metazoa; phylum Chordata; class Actinopteri; order Cypriniformes; family Acheilognathidae; genus Rhodeus; species Rhodeus uyekii. Next base: position 1,046,915 of record JAWRVZ010000033.1, read on the forward strand.
AATTTACATGTACATATTAAATTATGAACAATGGACATATGCGATTACGATTACATCTCGCTTTTGACTCTGAAAAGCTTAATTATACTTAAATAAAGATTTTTAGAGACCCTGAACATTCTTTTTGCTTGTTTCTCCATCTGCTCCTTGCATCCTAAACTTATAAAAGTAAATGCTTCCTGAAAGTATAAATAACGGAAGTGTTGTGCAGTTGCAGCTTTGTAATAATTGACTATTTAAATGCTACAAATTATGGTTGTCTTTCTAGTGCTTATTTCTCATGACTGTTGTTTTGCGTCTCATTGGTTTCCTCTTAAGCTGTAATCCCACACACACACACACACACACACACATCTCTGAAAGAGTAGTGCTTTGCTAGAAGTAACGGAGTTGTGCCAAATACCATGGCTGCATTCTCTTAAAATGCCCTTAAATGCTAATGCAAGTGGCCCTTTTATGTAGCCACATTCCAAGCAACAGGACGGTGACAATTTAGAGCAGCACACGCAGAACATATCAGAGATCTTCTGTCTAGTGACAGAAGGAAAAATTCCTGTGAGTTCTTGCACATGCTGGCAAATCTATTAAAGTCGTTGGAAAATCTCGCTCACGTTGCATTTCGTGATTTCACTCTGAATGCCTGCTTGTTCATTCTCATGTGGTTGTATTTACCGCTGAGTGGAAGTTGCATCAAGCTTTCTTAAAAACTTTTTTTTTTTTAAATCACTTCAGATTATTCTCTTCAGTGACTCTCACAAAGACTCGCAACCCAAGTCCATCCAATAAATGAATACCTTTTGAAAGTGTTGCGTACAGTTCACATACAGATACCCTTAGAATATATTTCATGGTTCTATCCAAGAGAAAACACATGTTGTTCTTGCTAAGTTCTGATTCCGAATCATTTTGGTTAATTCTTTGCTTTGTGGGCAACAGCGTTGACCCATCACAGTCAGCACCTTGTAGCCTGAATCAAATCCATTCAATCACTGCAACCCTCCAGGTACATTTTCAGGAGCAGCACTGAAACCTTTAGCCCTGGAAATTGGTGGCAACCCATTCTGGACGGAGACACCATGTGGGCGAAAGGAGTCCACGTGTGCGCATCTGTTCTCTCTGACGCACAGAAGCCAACGTCAGGTGGCTGCCAGACTTTTGGTGCCTTCTTTCACCGCTCTCATTCTCTTTAGTATGTGTTTAATGGTTAAATCATAAGCAAAGTTAGACGATTTGTCAAATTAAATCTGCTGCACTTCAATATTGCCTTGTCAGGTTTTGTTCCGCCATTGCTAATGAGCTGAGACTGCTTCTTAATGTTCTGGAAGTGTAGTTTGGTGAGGGAAAAGCAGCTCCACAACTGTTAAAACAAAGACTGTTCAATTTCTGCGGATGAAATTCTGTAATACAAATGATTGAAGAATATCCATATACTCTAATATAATTATTCAGCCTTTTTTACTTGGCGTTTGCTGAGCCCCAGAGGTTTTTGTGGCATGTCCATGCAATATTTGACATTCCATTCATGTAAGATGAATATTATATTTTTCTGAAATTATTCAATTTTGCTGTGAGTGAGCTGTTGAGTTGAGACTGAGAGCATCGCAGTGGGTGGTGCTGCCACATGCACAATATGTTTTGGATGTAAGTTAGATCCACTCTGCCCTGTGGAGACCAGGGTCATTGCTCTCTTCCTGATCACGGTTCATCTTTTGTCTCAGTATGTGAATGATCAGTTATGTCCATCCAAGCATAGCATTACATCCGAAGCCAAGAGTCACGCTTTTTTTCACTGACCCATTCCTGCACGCTCTCTGGGTGGTGCCATGCTCTGTACGCCTTCCCAGAAGTCTGTAGGGGCTCGTGGCTGTGTCTGGTTGTGTTGGTTAAGGCCTGAGGGCTTTTGGATTGGCGGTACTGTTTTCCTGCCAATAACTGTTGCTTAAATGTCGACAATTCCCACAACAACTGCTGTAGTCAATGTTAAGATTCTACACACGTCCTTTAGTGCTTGCCTTGCCTGAATTCATTCTGTATGGTTTTCTGCCTTTTTTTCTCACTGTTTCTCCACTGCTATAAAATCATTCTATAAAGCAATTCATCAATCTTTCTGATCATTTATGAAATTGGCTAACTTTGCGTGTCTTATATAGCCTGCGTATGGGGGGGGAATATGAACAGAATGGATCAGTGACATGATGGTATCTGCCTCCATCTGCTGGAGTCACAGAGTCTTGCCAGAGAAGACCACAAAAAGAGATGAAGCACAGTCAATTTCATTAAGATCAATTCAGTTTAACTTTGTGTTGGATTTCTTTCAGTTAAGTTTATTTAATTTATTGTTTTACAAATTATGAAAAGGAGCAATGTGTTTGGTAAGTCTATCTATATTAAATGTGATTTTATCTCATTAAAATGTAGCCTATTCAATTTTTTCTTATGTTTTTAAGTTAAAGTAGATGGCGATTCGCAGTATTTTCACTTATATTCATCGCACACAGATGGGGCTTCGTGCTTTTCCAGCTTCATTTACAAACTGCATAATACGGTGCCTCCTGGGTATTTTGATTTTCCAAAATATCCTCAGACAATGGCCGGACTTCAACCGCTTGCGTGTGTGGAAAGTGTCTCCGGCTCCTACATCTTGGCTTCTGAAGTCCAGTGAAAAAAGAGAAAGTTCCAATTTATAATACAGGGGCTGTTGGACGAGCATTCTAAAGGTTGCAATTACAAAAAATATATTACAGATTAAAAAGTATTGCCTTAATATGTTGGTGCTCTACATATACTAAAGAAACACGTTCATAATTGCCTACTCTTTCTAAAGAAACTCGTTCAAAATGTCTGCCATAAAAGACACAGACATAAAAATATATCGCATTCTGCTTAAAGACCCCGTTCAGCTCAAGTTTAGCCACTTTTATTTACATAGCGCTTTATACAGAACAGATTGTTTGGCTTGTCCAAAACTGAGTTCGGAAGGCCCATGCGTTTGTACTAGGCAAAGAATCATATATCTCAAAACCCAAATTTAGTTAAACCTGGTATTGTGAACTCTCACTATTAATGTTGGCTCTTGAAAGCCTCTTTCTGAACTAAAAGAAACCGAATTGCTTGAATATTTCTTGTGGTTAGTAGGCCTGGCATACATAGGTTCATTATTACATTATTGTATAGCACATTGTGTTTTTGTGTGTGTCTGTGGCTGGGGTGTCAATTACAGTATAAACTGGATAAAACCAACCGTGTTAAATTTGTTACAGCTATAAAAATGCATCGTTACGCTCATGATTATAAAACATACTAACCTCCCTATATCAAAATGTCTGCACACCAAGTAATGGAATTCCTTACTATGAGAGTTCTGGAACTATGAAAGTCATGATGCTGCAAGACATACAGGAAGTGTGTGTGTGTGACGGGGCATCTTCACCTGACCACTTGGCTTATTTATGAGTGAGGACATCCTGTGATTCTTCTGCCTTCAGCTTTATCTGCTCAGTACATATGCACACATAAACAACAGTTTCATTGCTTATGGGAATCGATTGCTGTATAACTGTTCCGCATATATATCGTTTTGTTGTTTCGTAAATGTGTTGCACCATCAAAATCAAATGGCAAAATCATGATTCTGATCAGTGAAAATACTTGAAATCTTTAAAATTAGATAAATTTACTTAAAACTCTAAAATTTGTATGAAAAATATTTCTTGAACTAATTTCAGTTTTATTTCTATTTAGTTTTTTATCATAAACCTCAATAAGTGTAGCTCTGTTAGAACCCTGTTTAAAACAAACATTAAACTTTTCTAAATGAACTGTAAAAATGAAATAAAGGTGTGTGTGTGTGACTGTCTGTCTGTCTGTCTATCTATATATATATATATATATATATATATATACACAGTGGAACCCACTTATCTCGAACTCGGTTAACTCGGCAACCCTATTATGTCGACATATTTGAAGTTTTCCCTATTTTTCTTAGTATTCTCTTATCGGTTTTGTCGATTCTTTTATGTCGACGAACCCTAAAATCTCAAGCACAAAAGAGGTACAAAGTCACCACTTTACATCGGTTATCTCGATCCCCGGGACTAATGATCGTACTGAGTTCGCTGCACGTGCATCACGGTCTGTACAGTCGCTCACTCCACTGACGCTTCACTCTTGCGGCGCAGTGCCGTGCAGCCGCAGAAGAACGCGCGCAAAAATCAAGCCATACAAAAATTTTCGGAGGAATTGTTAGGGGTGCCAATAATTGTGGGACACATGATTTAAAGTTTTTTTGTTTTGTTTTTTATCTAAATGTGTGATTTTTATTTTTTTTTACCACCAAAGTAATGTACAGTAATACCTCAGTTTACGAGTTTAATTCGTTCCAAGAGCGAGCTCGTAAACCAAAATGCTCGTACACCAAAACAAGTGTCCCCATAAGGATGCACTAAAAATCTATTAATTCGTTCCACACGACCACAAATGCCCATTTTAAATATTTTTTTTGTTTTACCCTATTAATTACAGTTAAAATTATAACCATTAAGATCTAATATAAATACTAATTAATAACTATAAAATACTTGACAATTTACTGTAATGCAATTCAGCATTCAACAGTGGAGGAGACAAGAGGAGGGAGGAGGGGAGAGCGAGAGAGTGAATTTATTATAATTGTGCAGAAAACAAACGAAGTGATAATCCAGAGGTGTATCACACATGGGAGCCACGGCCGCGAACGAACGCGCGCTGGAGCCGCGAACAAAGGAATCGACAATGGAGAGAAGTGAACTAAATAGGCAGATGATATGAGAATCAGGTGTGTCAGACCACGACCCCTTTCACACACACATACGCACACAGGCAGAACTAGGAGACAATGAATTCATGAACCGTGACAGTTACTGCTTAGAGGTACTGTACATGTATATTTCAGTACGTGAATAATAGCGATGACATAAAAGTATCACTGTGGTGAATGATGCAACCAAACCAAGTGAAGCTGAGAGAATGAATGAGTTAAGGGGTGATAAAGGAGTTGGAACTGCGTTACTGTATTATGAGAGGCTGTCATTAGGATATTTCCTGTAAAAATGCATGCGACAATGCTGAGCGTTTGGACATTTTCCACACAAAACATGCGCGTGGGTGAGGGAAAAAATTTCTCGTACACCGAGTTGACCCTCCGTGCTCGTACACCGATTTGCTCGTATACCAAGTCGCTCGTAAACCGAGGTATTACTGTACTTAAATGAAAGGTTGGATCCACGACCACATCTTAAACAGGGGTGCCAATAATTGTGGAGGGCACTATATATATATATATATATATATACACACACACACACACACAATTAACGTTTAGTCTGTTCAATTAAAATTATTGGAAGAATCTAATAATTTAGGGGTATTATTCTAATACTATTATATTATAATGAATTGCTAAAATATTTCTGGACAAAAAAGGATATAGTTTCTAACCTGAAATGAGGAGAGTATAAAGGTTAAGAATGTCAACATGAAATTTAAAGTCTTTCTTCTCTGTTTAATGTCTTTCTTTGGTGTATAGCTTAAGAGGAAAAAAAAATTGAAGGATTTATATGAAATGTGAAATGGATTTAAGTATGTGTCCGAAGTTTTAGGGGAAGGTGTCGCCCTCTGACTCTCATGTTGTTTTGGTACAGGAAAGAGTGAGCGAGGGAGGGATTGTTAAAAAGGCAGAAGGCTAACTTCTGTGGCCACAGTCTGGTGAAGGACTTCAGAGAGCCAGAAAGAAAGAGTGAGAGAGAAATGGAAAGTATTATTACCATGAAGTTCATCTTAAACTCAATCTGTGGAGGACTGATCCTTCTGCTGGGGACTGAGATACTCTGGGTGGCTGGTGCAACACCACAGGTGACATTCACACACATACTCATGCAACATTATAATGTTCAAATGTGGCATTAGAATGCTTGTAAAAGTCTTGGTGCAATGTAAAAGATTGTTTTAACAAATCAAGTACTTTGAATAGGAAATATCATATGCAGTTTTGTTTTGGACTTGCATTCCACTGGGCAATTTGCACTGATAAATATGCTTTCCCAGGTTAATCAGTAGAAATCTGTCTCAGTTGGGAATATCAGCTCGTTCTACTTCCATTTCCTTTTAACATATGTTTACACCAGGCAGTCTGCAAGCTGGAACCGAACAACATAAACAGGCAGTTTGCTTTGATGTCGATCTTCGTATCAGTTTCCAGTGATACTTAAAGAGAATATTTACATTTCTTTTCATTGCAATTGAAAAGATACTGTGTGAATATGTGAATTCTATAAGAAATTACTCTGTTTGAAATTCCCTGATTTGACATGTATCGTTTAACATGCCCCGTGGAATGCTGGGTAAAACAATCCTGAGAATGTCATTGGCCAGCTGTAAAGTCATGAACGAATCAGATAAATCTCCTTGGAAAATCAATGACAGATGTTAAGATCCAGCATGTTTTCCAACACACGTTATGCCATATGAAAGAGAACATGCCTTTCTGTAAGAGTCAGTTCTGAAAGTTAATATGCTATGGATGTATGTGTGATTGTGTTGATGTTTGTGGTCAGAACCGTTGTGATAAGAGCATCCAGGTGGTGACTAAATCCAAGTGTCATTCCTGCTCAATAACGTTTTTGGTGAGTTGTCCCAGTGGCTACACCAAGAAGCCACCAAAGAAAAGCACGCCAGGCTGCAGGTACAGTATTCACGTGTTTTAATCGTAACAAATCTCTGTGTGGATTAGGAAGTACATCTGGATGGGCAATGCCACGATGTTAATGCTGTCTCATAACTGAACTATGTATTTGTGTGTGTCTGTTAGTCAGGTTTTGCTTACGTTTTGGGAATCAAATTTTTCCACATTCACGATAAAACCTGAAATCAATTACATTTTGTAGACCAGGCACTCCCTATGAGGAAAAGACACAATAACCAAATAACTAAATAACGTCTGTAATAACTAAATAATATTATTAAGATATAAACAATAAGAGTCAATGGAAAGTTTGTAATTCTTGCAGTCGAAATGAAACAGATGCAATAGTAGCTTCTTTAAAAAATAAAAAATAAAATAACAGTAAAGAGTTTTTGAATTATACAGAATTGTTTAAAAAAAAATTATGTAAGCATCTAGTGCTTAGCAAATCTGCGTTTACATTTTTTTTGCGTTTACAATTTGATGTGTGTCTAGGTATCAAATCACACCTAACTTGTCTGCTGCGGGCTGTTGGTATGATTGCTACAAAGACACGGTGGAACCCCAGTGCTGTCCAGGTTACTGGGGCAATGATTGCATTGGTGAGTGTCAGGCCATTGAAGAGGAATTCTGTGGGTGTTTGTGTAGAATTGTGTTTAAATTCTGTTCCATAGAGTGCCATCAACATCCTCTTAAACCTGATAAATGTCCCAAAAGCGATTGTTGTGTTCTTATATGATTATCTAACACATTTTAAATGGCATTTGTCATTTCCGTAATTCTGTGCGGGAAGATACACCGAGGGAATATTTTGATCGGAAGAGTTGGACAGGAACTATCTTCATGTGACCGCAAAGTCTGAAATGCAAAGAAGGGGAAGCATGGCTCCTCTTGGAAAAAGAAGCAGAAAAAACTTTAATATTATAGTTCCTAGTTCAAATCCTTAAGGAATAGAATTTTAATCATAATTCATAACATTTTATGACGATTCTTCACAATTCTGTCAAATCCAATCCTAATGGATTGTAAATGAGATAATATTACTACTAAAAGTGAGCATCCTCTAAAAATAAAATATGAACCTAATGGATTAACTGAACTTCCAGAAGAGTTGGAATTTTAGTTTTGTCCAGCAGGAACTTGTGCGACTCTTGAAGAATTATTATTTGATCCCTATAAGATCCTTTAGGATTGCTTCCAAATTATGCTAGAAATTCCACTAGCATTCTTTGTGCATTTTTTGGCTAGGGATATGAATCCTATATGCATGAATGTGACCTTCCACAGTTGTCGATATATGCGGATGCACATTTATCCATTTTTAACATTTTATGATTATGAGACCATGACGGTCTAATTTCTCACAGTTGTTTTTCCTCTGGGAGCTGTACATTCAATACATATAAACTGACATGTGACATATTATTGTGCTTGTGCTTGTCTTGTCACACACTGTGAGAGGAAGTTTTGAGCCGTTGGGGAACAAGGGATTTGTGTACTTCCTTCCCTCCAAGAGGGATATGGCAGGTCTGTGTCTCTTTAGCGCTGGAATGTGCTGACCAACAGGCTGTGGAGGTCTCATTTCCAGTATTTCCTCTGCCTGTCAGCACTCACACAGATCCCACAATGAGTTCGCTGATTCTAGCACTTAATTTACCATGTATTGTCTTGGTTTCTTTGGTCTCTTATCACAGAACTTCCCGCATTGTTTTTTAAGAGTTAAATGATTTGACCTTAACGTCTATGAGGTGGGTCAGCTTTATGAAAGCTTAGTGAAGCATTATTAGAGGAAATGCATTTTTGATTTCAAATCTAGAACTACATTGTCCAACAATCTGACTGACAGAAAGGAACATGTTTCTGGATATTTATAGTCACTCTTTTGAACCTGTTTATTTGAAGATCGGTACTTAGATTTACCAATATAATCTCATGGCAATTCCAAACTATATCCTGTTTTTGTAAATTGGTTGCTAATTCATATTAATTTGTACAAGTTCAAGTTCATTTGCAGTTAGATATAGGGAAAGACTTTCTTGGTCATTTTGTTTTTCAAAAAATCATAGATTTTTATTATGATTCGCATTGTACGAATTCTTACAAAATCACCATCTCGTAAACTAGTTCAGTTTTTTCTTTCAATAAATGATATTGTAAAAGTGCAACCGATTTTTCTTCAGAATAGGTGCAGAAAATGTGAAGAATGTGCAGGTGTGTCCATATGTGTGTGTGATTTGCTGGGAACGATCTGATCCGACGAAGGGATTTTGTCAAGACTGACAATTGAGGGAAGGAAAAGAAGAGTGAGGGTCAGTGGAAGAGACGAGGGGCTGTAGAACAGAGGAACTTTGCTAACTCACATCCTCTCACAGAGACCCTACCACCTCAATCCACTGACACCAGATCAGTCCTAGAAAAGGGAATTATCGTATTAAAATCAAAAGTCGTATGTTAATTTTAACCAATGCACTATGAACTGACATGAGCAAGTCAAAGAAGTGAACTAACAAAAGGCAAAGGTTAATACTGCTGTAAAAATATACTTCTCTTAGTTAAATTTAACAAAAGAGACCTTATGTTGCATTATCTGAGAATTAAATGTTGTTGATGCCATGCTCATATGTTCAATGTGTGACTGAACATTTTAAGAGATATCTTCACTTTAAATGTGATGAAATTTAATTAGAGATGTCCTTTATTCTTTCAAAAGAATGTCCAGGATCAGCATCGAAGCCATGCAGCAATAACGGAGTCTGTTCTGATGGTATAGCAGGCACAGGAACTTGCACATGTGCAGTAGGTTTCATTTCCTTCTCTTGCTCTGTTAGAATCAAGCACAGTTATTGAACATCCATTGAGACGTTTTGGGTGTTTTTGCAGCCAGGGTTTAAAGGAACAGCTTGTGAGGACTGTAAAGAGAAATTATATGGACCCGAGTGCAGTAATGGTAAAAAGCCACACACCCTTTTATTCTGAAGCAGTATTAAATATTTTTACTGTTAGCTCTGTTCTCTAACTGCCTCATGCTGTCTATTCAGTTTGTAGCTGCAAGAATGGTATATGTGACAGCGGTGTGAAAGGCTCGGGAGCGTGCACATGTCTGTCTGGGTACACTGGCATAAACTGCGACCAAGGTAAGAATTATTATTCCGTGAATTATTATTCTGTCTATACAATACATGTGAGATTGGATATTAAAGCATGCTCTTTTTTTCTCTTCAGAGCTCCCAGCATGTGCTGCTTTGCGGTGTGGGCCAGATTCTCGCTGTCTTGAGGACATGTCCACAGGGCAGCTTATGTGCAGGTGCAAACCTGGTTATCAAGGGGATGGTGTCCAATGTACATGTGAGTAATACACAAGCTAAATTGGATTGAGGACTGGATTAGATGTGACATTTCATCGATAGTTAGTTACCTTTAAAGGTTACCTTTTTGTCACGTTGTCTATGCAGCAATTAACCCCTGCTTGAGAGCCGTGTGCCATGCAAACGCAGTGTGTGCACACACTGGGCCGAACCAGCACGTCTGCACGTGTAGAGAAGGCTACAGTGGAGACGGCCGTGTCTGCATGCCCATCGACCCCTGCCAGACTAACCTGGGCAACTGTACATCTGGCTCTACGCGCTGTGTGTATGACAGCCCTGGAAAGGTGTGTTTTTGTGTGTGTGTAAACATTGTGATACACTTTTGTGATTATCAAAGCACCTTGAATGTATCGAGTCCTCTTGTTTTCCACTTGCAGGCTCATTGTGAGTGTTTGGCGGGATTTGAGAAATTTGTTGAAGGGAAGGGCTGCAGTATAATAGAATTGTGCAAACCAGACTCCTGCCATAAATATGCCATCTGTTCCACAGTGGAACCGGGAACAGTCGAGTAGGTGAACGTTTTCAATTGTTTGATTGATTTATTTATGGATTTTATTCACATTTTTTCCTCACATATTCAAAACTATGCTTTCAATTCCAAACATTTCAGATGTAAGTGCTCTGAAGGTTACCTTGGAAATGGAAAAATATGCTTTGGGAACATAATTCATCAGTTGGAAGACTTGAATTCAAAACCAGGAGGGGAGTGGACGGGTCAGCTCTCCAGTGCCATCTTACTGTTCAGTGAGCATTTATTTTTATTTTTTTTAGATATTAGGTGTGCTCGACTTCATTTGGCATTGTGCAGAACAATCAGCATGTGACTTGAAGCGGGGCATGCCAGTTCGAAATTTTTTCTGACTTGATATGTTACTGGGACGTATACGATCAAATTGTTGCAATAGCAAATGAAAAGCAGTTAGCTGGCCGAGTCAGAATACCTTCTTCAGAGAATCGCTTCTTCTTCGCTAATGCACACAAATCTATGCTTTTATAACTTTTAAAATAACTCATTTCATGTAATCCTAATGTTATATTGTGTCAAGTTAATGGACATAAAACTGATAAATAAAACATACAACATATTTGTAACGCGGGATGTAGTGGATGATGAAAACAGGGAAGGCAGGGGGGCGCTAGAGAGCCCGAACAAGATGGCAGCATAGTTTGACGGCTCCGTGCAACTTCGCACAATAAACAGCTCCAGACCTTTGCAAACCTGGTCAACTACATCATACAAATAATGCCTAAACTCCCTGCACCAAAGGAGTGTGAAATCTTCTCGAGTGCTCGCAAAACGGGCACGCGAGGCACGAGGATGTCGTCTCCGGCCGAGAGCGTCGAGGCCGTCGGCGTGGCGAGTGCGGCCGACGTGCTAACTGAGCTTAAATCACTACGCTCTGAGTTCAGCTCTAAGTTGGACGGGATAAACAACCAATTGGGGGAGCTGACGAACTCTATCTCGGTGATTGAGAACAATCTAGGTGAAATTAAACGAGATGTGACAGCTAATGAAGAACGAATCGAGGAGGCCGAAGCCCGCATAGCCGCCACAGAGGACGCGCTGGATAAGACCCAGAGTGATCTGGCTAAAGCAATAAAGCGGATCGCGTTCCTGGAAGAAAAGACAGAAGACCTAGAAAACCGCGGCAGGAGGAAAAATATCCGTCTTTTTGGTCTTAAGGAGGGAGCTGAGGGTAAACGTCCTATTTTGGACTTTATAACCGATATGCTACCTCAATGGCTGGGCGTCGGAGCTGACAGAGTGCTCGCACTAGAAAGAGCCCACCGTACTCTCGCATCAGTTATCCCCAACCAGAATCGAGCCGTCCTCCTCCGCTTTCTGAACTATCAAGACAAAGAATTCGTCTTACGCGCCACGAGACAACGGGAGATTACACACGATGGATCCAAACTCGCGTTCGTCCAGGATTTCTCCGCGGAGACGATCAGACGAAGACGGGAGTTCAACACTGTAAAAAAGCTGTTTGTGGACATGGGGACCTTCCGAGGATTTCACCTCCAGCCATGTAAACTGAGAGTGCTACACAATGGGAAGATCCAGATGTTTTCCTCTCCACAAGAGGCTCAGGAATTCCACCGCAAAATCTCCGCAAAATAGCCTAAACATGACCAGGTTTGAACTGATTTAAATCGTTTTCCATACTTGAAGAGGGGCGAGTGCATACTTCTCTGGGCAGAAGTCGGGCTCACCACTGGGCCTGATGGTGGCCAGGTAACGTCAAGCTCTACACAGGTGGGAAATATGAACAATTCACAGCAGGCATCAAACAGACTTCTCCTTTCTTTATTTTATTTAATTATTTTCTGTGAATACTAAACAGCCTCTGCTTATGACTGTCACTTTATTTTGGATATATTTGATACTTTTTTAACACAGTAAATAGAAGAGAGAAAGGCTGGAGATTTTTTTTTTACTATTATTATTATTGTCTGCCTGCTTGCTGTTAAAGTGAAATAGACTACCACCCAATAATCTTAAACTTTAACACTTTTTTTTTGCCTGTTCTTCTGAACAGAGAAGGGCGGTTCTTATGCCGCCTTTTTCTAAACAGATGTGCGCTGTTGACCGTTAGCCGTTACTTGCCGGTCAACTTGAGGGTGTTACGTATTTCAATGGGGTTGCCTTGTCGTTTGGGGACTAGGCTAGGGTTTTGGGGAGGTGGGGAGGGAATGGGCAGAGGGGGCCCCTCATGCTCTACTCAGGTTATATTTTTTGCTTTTATTAGTTTGTTAGCCTTATATTGTTTTTTATTTGACTTTTACTTTGTCATGGTCACACAAAACCAATGTAGCACGCCAAACTTTGTATGTTTAATACACTTAATGTAATAACGTTTAATGTCAGAGGCCTTGGCCACCCAATCAAGCGAAAGAGAATTCTTACATTCTTAAAAAAAGAAAAAGTAGACATAGCTTTCCTTCAGGAAACCCATTTGTCCAATGAAGAGCATAAAAAACTTAAGAGAGACTGGGTCGGGCAAGTCTATTTCTCTAGCTTTACGAGTAATAAAAGGGGAACCGCAATACTCATTCATAAAAAAATACCTTTCATGTTTAAGGAGCAATATAGCGATTTTGGTGGCAGGCAAATACTAATCAAGGGGATGCTATATGGACAAGAGCTGACATTGTTGAACATATATGCACCAAACGAAGATAACCCTAAATTCATGATGGATACAATCAGCTTATTTAATCAATATAACACAGACTTTGGAATAGTTGCTGGAGATTTTAACTGTCATATGGATAGTAGCTTAGACAAATCTTCAACCACACTGTCTAACCTTAATGCTTCTAAGACTCTGAGATTAGCCACGGCTGATGTAGGCCTGGTTGATGTCTGGAGAGAACTCAATCCCACAAGGAAAGACTATACTTTCTATTCAGCTAGACACAAATCATACTCCCGATTAGATTTATTTTTTTTACCCCAGGATCATCTTTCATCCATAGTCTCATGTGATATAGGGCCCATTCTTATATCAGACCATTCACCAGTCTACCTGCGGTTATCCCTCCCCCAGCAGGCAAACCAAACCAAACAATGGAGATTTAATGCCTCACTTCTCACAGACCTTGAAGCCTGTAAAAATGTAAAAAAATGGCTGGAGCAATACAGACAGGATAATGCGGCCTCCCCTGTCACTCCGGCAGTGATGTGGGACGCGGCTAAAGCAGTAATTAGGGGCCAGTTGATCTCATATGCATCTGCAAAAAAAAAATTAATGACTAAAAAAGCAGAACAACTTAAGAAAGAGTTAATCGAGTTGGAACAATGCCATAAACAATCTCCCACAGAGGAAAATTTGAGAAAATTAAATGCAGCCAGAACCAATCTTAATCTCATACAAACAGAACACATTAAAAAACTTCTATTCTTTACTAAACAGAAATATCATGAATATGGCAATAAGCCGAGTAAGCTTCTAGCTTATCAACTCAAAAAAGAACGTACTGAAAGTACAATAAAGTGCACACGTGATGCGGCAGGTCAGTTGAAATATGATACTCAATCTATTAAGTCCGCATTTCTTGATTTTTATAAACAGCTTTACGCGTCAGAAAATCCCTCCGAAACAGATATTCACAGTTTTTTGGAAAAACTATCCTTACCCTCTATTTCAGAGGATGAGAAGGAACAGTTAAATGCCCCATTCACCCCAGAGGAAGTGCTACAAGTAATTAAGTCAATGCCCTCCGGAAAAACCCCAGGTTTAGACGGATATTCTGTAGAATTCTACAAGGCTTTCTGGGTGCAAATCGAGCCACTCTTTATGCCCATGGTTACTGATTTTTTTGAAAATGGCGTTCTTCCTGAAACTATGAAGACGGCAATAATATCTTTAATACACAAGAAGGATAAGGATGCTGCTGAATGCGCATCATTTCGCCCAATTTCACTACTTCCAGCTGACTTCAAGATATTATCCAAATTAATCGCACACAGGCTGGAAGGCATTTTGCCCCAGATTATTAATCCCGACCAGTCCGGCTTTGTGAAGGCACGCTATGCATCTGACAACATCCGGAGGTTATTAAATATAATCGACCACTCGTCCTTACACAACAGAACAGCCTTACTACTCTCACTTGACGCAGAAAAAGCGTTTGACAGGGTTGAGTGGTCATATTTGTTTGCCGTTCTGGAGAAATTTAACCTTGGTGAAAAATGTATTAGATGGGTCAGAACTATGTACAGCAATCCACAAGCCCAAATATGTATAAACGGCACCCTCACTGAAAAATTTGATTTGTCTAGAGGCTGCCGCCAGGGGTGCCCCTTGTCTCCGTTTTTATTTAACTTGGCAATTGAACCACTTGCAGAAGCAATACGGACCAATGAAGAGATCGCTGGTATTAATATCGGGAAAACCCAGCACAAAATTTCACTTTATGCCGATGATATAATTCTATACTTAACTAGCCCCGAGCAATCAATCCCAGCAGTATTAGACCTTATCGCTAAGTTTGGAACAATATCAGGCTATAAAATTAATTTGACAAAATCCAACGCATTATTATTTAACTCGTCAGTTTCGAATAGACTCAAGGCAATCTCACCGTTCACCTGGGTACAAAGCAGCTTTAAATACCTTGGGGTGAACGTGGCTCTAAAACTTAAGGATCTCTACTCCATAAACTACATTCCACTGGTTAAAAAGATTAAAGAAGAATTAGAACATTGGAAATTGCTCCCCATCTCATTTCTCGGACGAATTAATGTAATTAAAATGAATGTTCTGCCCCGTTTCAGCTATTTATTTCAGTCACTGCCCTGTTACTTGGATAAAACTTTCTTTAAATCTATAAACAAAATGTTAACCTCTTTCATATGGAAAAATTCTTCCCCAAGAATATCTTTTAAAACTCTAACAAAATCCAGAGAGAAAGGGGGACTGGCATTACCAGACTTACAGATGTACTATTGGGCCGCTCAGACGAAGGGCATTATTAGCTGGGTGCAAAGACGAAATAGTGCACACTGGATAGACATAGAAGAAGAACTTTGTACTCCCATTTCCACAAACTTACTACCATTCATTAACAACATAAACGCACTACATCAAATAACAAAAACATATGTAGTTTACAACACTCTTCGGGCTTGGCAAGACACAAACAAGTTCTGTGGGAATTTTGGTAAAATCTCCAGGCTTTCCCCCTTATCCCCAAATCCAGATCTGCCACCATCGATTGGTGGTTCCTTGTTCGTAAAGTGGAAATGTAACGGTATACACCAATTCCAACAATTGTTCAACAATGATACGCTCAAGTCCTTCGCGGTCTTAATGTCGGAATATGAAATTCCGAAACAGGACTTTTATAAATACTTACAGATTCGCCATCTAATAAACACCCTAAAAGGGGAGAAACGCCTATCTTTGGAGCTAACAAATCTTGAGGAGATTTTGGTAAAATCGACATCATTAAAAGGAAAAATCTCTGAGATTTATAGCACTTTGTTGGACCACTACAGCTCTTCTTTGACCCCACTTAGAAACATATGGCAGAAGGATATGGGATGTGCTTTTGATGATGTTCAGTGGGATACGATATGTCAGAATGTGTTTTCCTCACTGTCCTGTAATAAAATAATCGAACAAAATTATAAATTCATGCACAGAATGTACCTTACTCCGATCCGCCTAAGTAAAATGTTTCCTAATTCATCCCCCAGATGTCATCGTTGCAAATCATGTAAAGGGTCAATTATGCATGTTTTTTGGGAATGCAGGAAATTAAAACATTTCTGGAAGGCAGTACATGATCTAACTGTTAAGATTGTGAAAACCCCACTGGACTTTACACCAACACTGTACCTCTTTGGCACGGAAGTGGACAACACACGGGATACCGTAGGCAAGAAGAGGATTATCTTGATGTCGTATATAGCAAAAAAATGCATCTTGCTCAATTGGAAACAAAAAAGACCCCCATCATTCAATCTGTTTAAACAAATTCTAAATGAAACTTTAAGACTGGAACAACGCACATACACCCTAAAAAATATGGGGCATGTCTTCAGAAGGATATGGGAACCACTTATGGACCTCTGACACTACAGTGCTTGACATGTGTACATTGTATTTACAAAGATTGAACTGGTATCTGTGACCATGGAGTGACTTGATTTAATTGTATGCAAAAAAAAAAAAAAAAATTGTGTTTTTTTTTTTTTTTTTTTCTTTTTGTTACTATTATTTATCTATTTCATTTGCATTATTATATATTTTCCCTTTTGTTTGTTATGTTAAAAAAAGGTTAAAAAATCAATAAAAAGATAATTGAAAAAAAAAAAACAGGGAAGGCAGGGATCAACTCAAAACTCTGTTTATTAAACAAAAACAAGTTTAATGGTTTAAAATTTCAGTTTTCTCTGAAAACTCAGAGAAACACACATTTGGGACGCAACGACATAGGAACGTTGGCAATTGACAAAGACAAGGGAGAACATTAGGGTTTAAATAAACAGGATAACGAGCAACACCTGACGAGACTAACAACGAGGAGTGAATGACGGAACCCTAAGGATCACACAGGAGGAAACAGGAAGTGACGAGACACGACATGACTGTGACAATATTATTGGTATTTAAATATAGTTGTGTGTTCTTTTATATATATATATCTTTGGCCATTTAGGAAACACTACGTGTATTAAAGTGAGATTAATTTGGATGAGAGAGAGCTCCTATTTAAGCATCTAATCCACTTCATGTGTGATAAAGTTTGCAAACATTGAATGAGCAGAATATCTTCGACTTGACGTCTCTGTGTTCAAATCCTCCCCAGACTGTATACAACAAATCTCACAGTCGAAGCTGACCACACCTAGAGTATCAATGCTCCTTAGGATGAATACAAATGGACACAAATGAGGTGGACATACATTATAGTGCTAATTTTATTTCTGCTGTTTCAGGTAAAGTCATGTTGTGGCCCCTGACCTCCCTTGGACCGTTTACTGTGTTTGTGCCAGTGAACAAGGCTTTTAAGGGCACATCTGTGAGTTAGACAACAAATGATGCAGCCATTTAATACATTCAAACCAATGCTAAAAGCATGTTTTTGTTCCAGGTGAGAACCCTGCTGGCTAATGAGATGAAAGCTCGCTATCTTGCTAAGCTGCACATGGTTGCGGGAGAGGTATACTCCAACTCTCTGAAGAAAGGAATCCTCTTCTATACTCTGACTGGAATGGCTGCCCAATCAGTGACAGATGTAGGTGATTGAATACAGGTTGTGTGTGTGTGTCCAAACTGTTTTCAAGGATGTGCAAATGCAGGACACGAGAGCGGAATCATCACATCCTGTTTCTTTCCTAAACTGTTTCCTGCTCAGATCTGTTTATGTTTCACTGTTCGTGTGTGTGTGTGTGTGTGTGTGTGTGTGTGTGTGTGTGTGTGTGTGTGTGTGTGTGTGTGTGTGTTATGATGACAGAGAATCATTTGATTGTGTCTGAAACTGGCAAACCTTTGTTGTTAAGGCAGAGGAGATAAAAATCCGTCTCAATGGCAGCCGTAAGAAAGGAACGCTTGTGGAGTCAGACATTTTTGCCTCAAATGGACTAATACATTTGGTTGATAAGCTGATGGATGCAGTTCCTTCTACTGTGATAAGCGAGAAAGAGGTTTGTGAATATGAAGAAAATGTGTGCTATAAAAATTTCATATTCTGATGCATATACTGCAAGTGTGGATTATTTTAAATCAATGTTATTTTTGTTTGTTAAGAGGTACAATGTGTTTATATCTTATTTTCAGGAAAACTTGATGCAGATTCTTTCAGGAAATGGAAAGTTTTCTCAGTTTAAGTCTCTGCTTGAGGTAACAGAGATTTCATCAATGAAATGACAATTTCCAGAAAAAAAAAAAAGTTTTATATTTATTATGCCTTGCAAATATTTGATTTTACAGTAAAAAAAGTCATGTTGTGAAATGTTATTATAATTTAAAACAAATATTTGAATATATTTTAAAATGTAATTCCTTCCTGATGACAAAGCTGAACTTTTAGAAGCCATTACCGTACTCCAGTCTTCAGTGTCACATGATCCTTCTGAATATTTCTTATTATTATCTTTTTTATGTTTGTCTGACCTCTATAATTTTTCTATTTCTCAGAAAACCAGTGTGGCAAAAGTTCTAGAAGAAAACGGACCTTTTACGCTATTTGCTCCAACAAACATAGCCTTTAGCTTCCTAAAGCCTGGCTATTTAGAGTTTCTTACTTCTGATGAGGTACAGTGCAAATATATCTGCTGTTTAATTAAGTTATGTCCAATCACATAACAATTACTTTACGTTTTCTTTTAATTTCTCCCAATTTAGGGTAAGACTAAATTACTTGAACTGATGCGCAATCACATAGTGTCCACTTCTCAGGTTTGTGTGTGGATGTATGCAAATATATGTGTGTTCAAATCCATTTCTAGACTATCATTGATTAGGTACTGTCTGTCATATCTGTGTACAGCTGACTGCCAGCTTCATTGTGTCGAACCCCAGTGCTGCGACCATGGCCGGCCAGGTCCTGACATTCAACGTGACGACTGCTGTGAGTAATGATCATTCATTAAATAGAAAACATTTGTTTCACATGTGCATCGCTCAGACATGCAACTAAATTCAAATGTGTATTTAATGAAGTAATATTTCAACACCATATTTCAACAAGTTTATTTCATTGCACATCAAGAGTATTTGTGTATTTAAGACATTGCATCAGATAATAAAATGTGAATGTGGGATTCATTTGGAAGACAGAGAGAGCAAAAATACATTTATTGCTAAATATAATCGTACTGTATTATTACTAAAGGTAACACAACATTTTTACCTAGTTGTACACATTCTTGTGGTCAAACATTACTGGTTAGGACACCAGTTTGAATATGGCATGATGGTTCTGACATTTTAATTGTGATTTAAGGGTCAAAAGACTTGTATATAAAACCACAAATCACAAATAGGGGCAGATCCTGGTCAATGGGGAACCGATGCTGGAACTGGACGTTGAAGCAAAAAATGGCCGTCTTCATTCACTGGAGGGGGTGCTGATCCCTTCGTCCATAGAGCCCATCCTACCTCACAGGTGTGACACCAAAGAAACCAATATTTATAAGGTAACATTTACATTTTATCCAAAGGGACTTACATTGCATTGTTATTTTAATCAGTTTTGGGATTCCCTGGGTAAGCCAAATCTCCAAGAGTGTTGAATGTTTAACTGTAGATACAGATACAGCTTTCTGTCTTAAAGGTATTTATTTTGTCAAAAACCCACCTACTGCCCCAGTTTTATAACTACAAATAAGCTATTCAAAGGCTGACTTGTCACTTGATCAGAGGGGGACAGTGTTCAAGAAATCAACATAAATTGCACACTTCGTCTTTAAATTAGTTTGCTATTTTTATGTATATGATAGACCTTTCAATTGCAAGAAGAGATTGGCTGCATCTGGAATCACATACTTATGTGACGCGTATTCACAGTACTCATAAAAGAGAAACCAAAAAGAACCTGGATGACCTACTTCGTCCTCTGATATTCTGAAGTGTGCACACATTTGACACTTTACTATGCCTTGTGATCACGGGAGAGTTTGTAAATGGCGGTAAAGGTACAATTACATAGTACACACATTCAGACCAAATATAACATACCTAATGGTCGCAATGTAATTGCTTATTAAAAATAAGTACCTACTCAAGAGTATTGAGTACCAAACTGACGCAAGAGGGTGTGTCTTCTCTTCTCTTTGTCACAGGGTCCATGCGTTCACTGTTCGACTGTCTTCAAATATACCTGTCCAACTGGTGAATCACTGGTAACCTGTTTAACAGTAACTATTAGTGCATGCTATAATTTAACAATGTAAAGCTTTAAAAATTAAACCTTGCTACCTTTTAGTCTCAGCAAATCTTTGTATCAGGTAAAATCATTTTGCCTCAACTTTTTTGTACTTCTCATACTCAGGATACGGTCTCCAGAGGTTGTGTGTTCAATATGAATGCTTTTGACATGAGCATACCTACCCTTGGCTGTACCCTCTTCTGCAATGAAACAAAGATTGTAAGTATTCACTATATTTAATGCATTCAAACAAAGTATATGACATAATTGCATCTAGTTTTGCTGGTCAATCTGATCAGTCATTATTTGTCTTGTCTAGACCCCTCACTGCTGCAAAGGTTTTTTTGGACCAGACTGTTCCCCATGCCCAGGTGGTTTCACTGCCCCCTGTTCCTCTCATGGAAAGGTATACCCCACGCACATACACTCATACTGTACAGTTCAGCATTTTCATAACTGTTTTTTCTTTTGTTTTAGTGCTCAGAAGGCATCAGTGGGAACGGCACGTGCCAGTGTGAGCCCAATTTCAAAGGATCACGCTGCCAATACTGTGCCGACTCCAATAAATATGGCCCGTTCTGTGACAAAAGTATGAATTTATTGTACAGCACAGGTTGTGGAATACTTCAGATGTTTAGTAACAATATTTAATTTTTTGTCCCTCCCTAACACCAGCTTGTGGATGCATACACGGAGTGTGTGATAACCGTCCAGGAAGCAGCGGGAAATGTAAGCAGGGCTCCTGTAAAGACGGTTATACAGGAGAGTTCTGTGAGCAGCAGACCCAGCCATGCGGGCCCAACCAGCCCTGCCATGCCCACGCCAACTGTGTGTCCAATAAGGAAGCGTTCACGTGAGCGTTCTGCATCCTTCCATGTTTAAGAGAGGTTGACAGAAATCACCTATGCTACATTTATTTATTACATTTTATTCTTTTTGGCATAATGATTTCAAACTGGGGTTTGGAGACCCCTGGGCTTTAAGGGGGCCAACATTTCTGAAATTAGAAAAAGAGAATGTTTAGACCAGTTTTTATTTATTTATTGTGAAAAGTGCTCTACAGATAAATTGATAATAATCATGATTTTAATAATAATAATAATTTAATTTATTTGTAATATGTAATAGTAAAATGAGTCTTTTGAAGATTTGCTTTTGATCAGCATTTATTGTGAAAAGTTCTATACAAATAAATTTGAATGAATAATAATGTTAACATTAATATTGATAATAATAATCATCATTATTATTATTATTATTATGTCCGAATTTAATTAATTTGTTATACTACGCATTTTAAATTAATCATGTATTGCTGCTTTTTGTTGTGGGAGGAAGGAAAATATAATCTATAATAATAATATATTTTTATATAATATTTATAAAATAATATATATTTATTATTTTAATAAATACATAGTTTTACACCAGCATATATTGTGAAAATGTGTGCTATACAAATACATAATAATAATTATTATTATTATTTCCAGATTTAATTATTTTATGTTTATTATCACGCATTACAAATTTGTTATTGTAAGAATCGAGTCCTTTACAAGGGGCCCATTATGTTTAGGGGTTTTGGCATTAAAACATTTTTGAAGAAAAGCGAATGTCAGTGGTTTATTCTTTTTGTACTGTTTTATTTTAGGTGTGTATGTAAGCCTGGTTACCAAGGAGATGGATACATGTGCATTGAAAGTGATCCGTGCGTTTTACCACATCGTGGAGGCTGCAGTATCAATGTAAGTCAAATGCGATTGTGTGCTTGCGCTTTATGCAAGCATGTCATTATATCTTATTTGTTCTCTTTTACTCAGGCTAAATGCATCAAGACTGGTCCAGGCACACACACATGCCAATGTCTGAGTGGGTGGAGGGAGGATGGAGATGATTGCCAGGCCATCAATAACTGCCTGGATCCATCCAAAGGAGAGTGTCACCCCAATGCCACCTGTATCTATGTGGGCCCAGGGCAGGTGATTCCCAAACTCCATCTGACTAGATTTAGTCAAGTCACTTTCATTTTTTTAGCGCTTTATACAATATAGATTGTTTCAAAGCAGCTTTACATTGAAAAATATACATTTCTTCTGTTGTCCAGCTGGAACTGATCCATTATAAAGATCATCAGTTATTAAATTAGTTAATTTTATCTATAAAGAAGTTCTGCAAAAAATAATCGTCCATCTCATTTAAGTTCTCATACAGCAGCGTCAGTACAGTCAGATCAATAATAATGTTAGAAATGAAGTGTCCCCAACTAAGAAAGCCAGAGGGGACAGTGACAAAGAACCTATACACTTCAGGTGACAGCGGTTCAAACACAATGTGCTTATGATTCAGGCAGCATAAAAAATATTTACAGTGTTTTTGATGATTGATATTCCCCCTAGAGTGATTGTGCGTGCAAAAATGGTTACCATGGAAATGGGAAGCAATGCGAACCTGTCAATCGTTGTGTGGAACAGAACGGTGGATGCCATTTCCAGGTCAGTGTTCAAACATATCATCACACACCTGCAGACGTCTTTACACACAATATATACATGTATGCTTCATCAGTTGCTTCCTTTCATTTTCCTGTTTTCTCATAGGCTACCTGCAGGTTCCTGAGCACTGGTGGATGGCAGTGTGTCTGTGAGGACGGCTACGATGGTGACGGACAAATTTGTTATGGTACCCTGGCACAGGTAGCGTATATAACTGTATGTTATTATATGACTGTTTGATACCTTTTGATGTGTTATGTAAAAGTTAGGCACGAATAAATATTTTTATTTATGCATTACATTTTTAAAGTTGTTCAATTTTGTTTTTTGTAGGAGGTGGCAACAAACCAAAATCTTCAAGAATTCAACCTCTGGATTTCTGTACGTTTTACATTTTAGTGTTTAAACTTGCTTTTAAACGTATGCAACAGCTATGGTAGTTCATTAAATGTTTAATTTCTCTATCTCTTCACTTGTCTGTGTTTAAACATTCCTGGCAGACAAGTGGCGACACTTAACTCTTTATTAGTGAGTCAATGAATCATTCACTGAAACGATTTGCTCAAAAAACACTTGCTGCATCTGAAATCGCATACTTTCTTGGAGTACACTAGCAAAATACTTTGTTAGTGCTAAAAAAATGATGTTCTATATAGTGTGAAGTATGACTGCAATCAGGATGTACTACAATTGCCATGTCATTGTCATGTGACCTACCTGCATCAGTTGTCCATTCATAAATCCTCTCCCGTGGCCTCATGGGATAGTAGAGTGTCCACCTTTTGTACACCCCTCAGAGTCTCACCGGAAGAAGTAGGTCATCCGGGTACTTTTTGCCTTCTCTTTCATGTCACATACTATTTTTCAGTAAGAATGCGATTTTTGGAGGCAACCTCTGATTCATTCAGAACTTAAATGAGTAAGTCATTAAATCAGTCCTTCAACAACTTGGCTGTGGCTGTGTTTTTGGAGCAAAAACCGATAAAAAAGGTAAATATATTGTTTGAGTTCCTAATAAAATCTGGAATATTCCACAGCGAGCAGATCTTTCTCAGCTACTGTCAGAGGTACAAAATTTCACGCTCTTCGTGCCATCGGCTCAAGCTATAGAGAAACTCAATAAAGACGAAAAAGACTTCTGGATGACCCGTGGTAATCTTCCAAGTCTTGTCAAGTAAGTGTGGTCCTGCAACAACATCAACTAATTTATCATGACGATTAATCCTTGTTTCACTCTTTTAATGCAATTCACCTTTTTTTCCTCACAGAAATCACATAGTTTCTGGAAAATTTGCACTCAATGATCTTTGTACTTCACCATCCCCACGACTGGTTTCCCTTTTAAAAAGGACACTTCCTGTTTACACAGTCGATGAAGTGAGAGGGAAACGTCTTATCTTTACCATTAGTCCCAAATAATCTTAGTCTTTGGTTTTTGCTATGAGATTTTATTTATCATTCAATGTTTTTCTCTCTTTTTATCCAGACAACCAGTGTTGCAGGGGGGAACATAACTTTTGCAGATATGGCAGCAAAGAATGGAGTCATACATCTTATTGACAAAGTAAGTCCCTTCCTATAGTCTTTCAGTATTGTTCTCTTATAAAAACAAATACAACTTTTGGTTTCATTTACTACAAGTTGTGTATTTGTTGTTATGCAAAAGTGTGTGGTTTCAACTTTTTATCCTAAATTGAAAATAAAGTGCAAAATATACATATGCACAGATAGAAGAAATATCCCACTGTTGTTCTCTCCAGGTGTTGATCCCCGAGCGACAAATGAGTGAAGGTGTACTGCAGGTGTTGAGTCAGAGGTCTGATCTCTCTCTCTTCCGCAGCTCTCTTGTGGTGAGTGTCCAGTCTTGTAGGCCTACTGCACAATAATCGTCCTCTGATCATTTGTGTTATTAAATTGTACTTATTTTGCCAGAAACACAACATGACTAAAGAAATGGAGGAGTCTACAGGTTTTACTGTGTTTGCCCCGACAGACAACGCAATCCAAGAATACCTCAGAAGAACCGGCAAGGAGTCACTGGTATCATCAAACATAAATATCCAAAGCTTAGTTATTAAGTATATAGTATCTCATTCTTGTGTCATCGATTTTGTGTGGGTGTGTGTTTGTTCCAAGGAGCTAAATGTGACCCAGTATCACATTATACTGAAAGAGACTCTAAAAGATGGAGATTTGGTGGATGGACTATATAAAGATACTATGCTTGGCTTCTCGTACCAACTGAGAATTTTCCGCGAAGACAAGAAAGTAAGTAATGGCTACGTTATTTGAAGTCAACCTGGGACAGCAATTCAAATGCGCAGTCATTCATATATATGGTATTTCTCTGTCATAGTTGCTAGTAAATGAAGCTGAGGTGAACGTGACCGATATAGAGACCAGTAAAGGAGTAATCCACAGTGTATCTGCTGTCCTGAGCATCCCCAACAACCGCTGTGATAGAGCTACTACCTCAGTTTTCATGGTGCAATATACGTTTAATCTGGTCATTTTCTTCTTTATCCTTTAAATATCCATTTTAAATATGTACATTGTGTCTATAGGGACGCTGCATGGACTGTTTCCGCCCAACTGAGAACCCTTGCCCTTCAGGATCAACAAGACTGGTGTGTGCACATAGAGTGGTCACTAAATGCTTATGGCAAGATTTCATGTTAAGATATGGGTAGATATCCAGTGTTAAGATAAATATAAAATATGTTATTTTAAAAATGCATTACATTCATACAAACTGATAACTTACACTTTTTTATTTCTATCTAAATTAAATTAATTACATTTCTTCAAATCACTTTTACGTGAAGTATTGATATTTCAAAAAATGCTTCTTTTTTTTAAATATAAGTGGTACAAATCTGACTGGGTTGGGTAAAAATAATGTTTCCTATTCATTGTTTATTCTCAGATGAGGCCAAAGAGAAGATGCATGTACAGTCGAGCAGTCGATCATGACGAGATACTGCTGACCATTGGATGTAAAGTTTCTTGTGAGACAGTCAACATTGTATGTACATAAAACATTCTCTTTCACATTTATTCTTGCATATTTACAAAGCTCCTGGAGTTCAGAATGGAAGAAATGTTATGTGTATGATATCACTGTTTCTCTATTTCTAGGAAAGAAAGTGTTGCGAAGGGCATTACGGTGTGAACTGCGAGAAATGTCCGGGGTCAGAAGATCAGCCCTGCTTTGGCAATGGCATGTGTGTAGACGGGATAAACGGCACAGGGGTCTGCCAGTGCAACCAGGGTTTTAACGGCACTGCATGCGAATCTTGCCAAGCTGGCAAATATGGAATTCACTGTGATCAAGGTATCGGAGATTTAAAAGCTCATACTTGCACATACCGCATACTCTGTGAACAGTTATTTCATGCAATATGCAATACCTTTCTGTTTAGAATGTAAGTGTGTCAACGGACGCTGCAAAGACAATGTGGATGGAGATGGCAGCTGTGTCTGTGATCTGGGCTGGAGAGGAATAAACTGTGCCACTGGTATGATTCTCACTTGTGGCACACATACACAATGCATTTCACCATTAGAGTATATTCAGTATCTATAAATATTGTGTAATCTGTAAATAAAAATGATATATGGTTACTATTTTCAGCTATCATATCAGATATGTGCGGAGGAAAGTGCCACAGCAGTGCCAAGTAAGTTTGCTTTCAAAATACCCACTACCAAAGAGGTACCATGTTAAAACTATATCATATGGGGTCATTCAGTTGGAAATGGCCGATTTTGAAACATTACTTTATGAAGCTTCGAATCAGTGGTTTAAAACTTATATCATACTACCTAAGTCACGTTATTTAAGTAAGCGAGGCTTCGTTATGTTTTAACGGTTTCAAAACGTTTCAAAATTTAAATAGTTCACTGCTGGGAGGGTGATGAGCATGCAAATTCACTGAAATCACCCCCGAGTGTCTGTGGGTTTTACCTGATCAGAGTTATATTACATAAATATGTACATGTTTTAATTAGACATTAGTATAATGGAACAAACACTAGAAGCCTTGATTGATGAAAGAACAAATATTACACAGGCACTTGTGTAATACTTTTTGTGCACTTTTTAATCTTTTAATCTTTTGTGCACTTTTTTTGTGCACTTTTTAGATTATTAGATAATTGCCATTGATGTACTTTACTTTAAATAGAACATTTACAATGAGTTTTTGTTGCATTTTCACTATTCTGACCAGCAGATGTTACTGGTGTGTGGTATTCATTCTTTTGTTAAAAAAAAATTCAATCAGTCTGTCACCAAATTTCTTGTGATCCACTCCTTCTGTGGTGTATAAATATTGCATTCACGTTGAGCTTGAGTTGACTTGTTTTTGATGTGTGTTGCAGTTGCTTGCTAAAGGTAGTGGACAGCACATTTTACTGTAGCTGTGCTGCAGGATTTCAGGGCAATGGCTCATACTGTACAGGTGAGCAGCTCAAGAAACCTTCAAACACTTTAAATAGCTGTTGTAGTCAATGGTGATTTATTATAACATATGGCGTTATCTCCAATCCTAGCGGTGGACGCATGTGCTGAGAAAAATGGTGGTTGCTCAATCCATGCTGTGTGCAAGCGTACTATCCCAGGCCGGAGAATATGCATGTGCCACCCTGGGTATGCAGGTGATGGAAAAGTATGCATTTGTAAGTGTGTTTAATACTCAATTCGTAATGTAGTGTACTCAACTAGTAAAGCATGGCACTCATATCACCTGTGTCGTAGGTTCAAATGTCTAGGAAACAGTGCATATTGTGAATGTGCTGTTGTGCATTTACAAAGTAAACTATTGTATTTGTAATGTGTTAATGAGTGTGTGTTTATCTGAAGCCATCAATCCATGTCTGGATGTTAATAGCACGGGCTGCCATGTAGATGCTGACTGCATTCATACAGGTCCTAACAAGGTAAGAGGATAATATACAGACCATACACAAAAACAATTTCGTGTGAATCCCACAAGAATCATGTCACATTTCACTGTGGTCCTGTAAAGTCTAAATGCCTTGATTTGTGCCTTGAGTTCAAGTAGTTTAAGGAAATCAAAACCGTCATACAGATTTTAAATCAGCATAAATGCAAAATAAAACAGGAGATATTTAAGATAGACAGGAATTTTGCTCACTCCTGTTGATCCAAAACAGTGTGACTTTCTTCTGTGGAAGACAAGACGATTGAGAAATATCAGGGGTTTTAACAGTAATACCTCGGTTTACGAGTGACTTAGTATACGGGCAAATCGGTGTACGAGCATGGAAATTCAAATCGGTATGAGCATTGTATCGGAGTACGAGAAATCTTTTCCCAAACCCATGCGCATTTTTGTGTGCAAAAACCTTAATGCTCAGCATCTTTGCGCGTTTGGTTGCATCATTCACCACAGTGCATTCTTTAAGTGATTTACAGCGGTTTTACCTCGTCTTGTTAACATTAATTAATTGTGATTGCTATTGTTCACGTAGTGAAATATATATGTACAGTACAGCATATAGAAAGAAGGTACAAAATCCTCCCTAGTTAAGCAGTAACTTTCACGGTTCATGAATTCATTGTCTCCTAGTTCTGCCTGTGTGTGTGTGTGAGTGGGGGCGTGGTCACTGATCATTGACACACCTGATTCTCATATCATCTGCCTATTTAGTTCACTTCTCTCTACTCCTGTGTTGTCGAGTTGTTGTCTCTGTTATGTCCACGCTGCCTTTGGAGCTTCCGTGTTCGCGCGTGTTTCCCGTGTTCCATGTTCCACGACCTTCACTCTGGATTATCACCTTGTTTGTTTTCTGCACTATTATAATAAATTCACTCATTTTCACTTGAATCCGGGTTTTGTGCTTTCCCTTGCTGACAGTAACACTCCACCCCCCCCCCCATCTTCTTCACGCCAGCAGTGACGCTGCTCAAAGCTGAAGTGCATTACAGTAAATTAAAGTATTTTTAGAGTTTAATTGTCAATTATTAATTAGTATTTATATGAGATCTTAATGGTTATAATTTTAACTGTAATTAATAGGGTGAAACCAAAAAAATATTTGGAACGAATCAATTGATTTTTAGTGCATTCTTATGGGGAATTGTTTTGGTGTACGAGCATTTTTACGAGCTCACTCTAGGAACGAATTAAACTTGTAAACCGAGGTATTATAGTACAATGAAAGTCAATGAGCACAAGAGTGTTTTATCTTTTTTTTTGACTTGTCGTGATTTAGCTTAGCTGAGAGTAATGGCCATTTATAGTACCATAATGCATTCATATTTTAATGATGGCATTGCATTAGTGAAGAGAAATTAACAGAATGAATGGATATGAAAGTGATAGAAAAGAAAATATGACAATTAAGACCATTAACCAAACAAAAAATTACTATTGACTTTCATTCAATAGAATAGTGTAGTGATCTGGACATGATTGTGAAAGACTCAACCTTTGTTTAACATTGAATTTGTCCTCTCTCTCTAAGAAATTCAACATGGTTGCATATTTAAGCTATGAACATTTCAATTTAAAACATTTTAATAATGAAAATGTGTTTGAAAATTCAATAATTCATATTTACCTTTCACTTCCAAAATACTCAATATAGTCTGTTTGAAAATACAAATTATAATTGACAGTCAATTTTTGGTCCATTTAATTTCCCCATCCACAAATTCAGTGGTTCATATTCGACAGCGCGCATTTGGGAACTGTAGGAAAAGCAGTAGAGTAGCAATGCATGATCTCCATCTGCTGTTAGTCGGACAAACTTTCAGTCGATGAATTGTATGTCAAACTTAAACCAAAATATCCTGTTGAATATTATAGGTTGCATTTTTAAACAGACTGAATATTTTGGAAGTGAAATTTGAAAGGTGAATATGGTCCAAGTTAATAAATGAAAATGTGTTTGAAATGTTTCAAAGTGAAATATTCAACCATAAACCATGAACCACGTAAAACCACAACCATGTTGAATTTCAGCCCGTAAAACGCAACACTTAAAAACAATGCAAGCACGGTTGACCCAATATATTTTTTCTTCCTGAATTAGTGGAATTCAACAAGCTTTTTTTTTCTTTTTTTTTCAAAACACTTTTCTCATTAATTTATTTCAATATCTCTCTCCCAGTCAGCATGTTACTGCAAACTAGGCTTTTCTGGGAATGGAAAGCAGTGTGAAGCCATCAACGTCTGCCAGGAGGTACGTACTTTTGATAATTGTATTAACATGACTACATTAGTTCTCAACTGGTTTTACTGCACAATCTTAAACCACAATCAAAAGGTTTAGTAGATCATCAGTTAATAAATGTGTAGAACGGTCCTGTTCTTGTCAAAACCTTAACGTATCTAAATTTATTCATAAACTCACAAAACAGCATGAATAACATGACAAGGTCACACAAGTACTTGTTTTGTCAGAAAAACGGAGGATGCCACAGGTATGCTGAATGTACCATGACAGGACCCCTGAAAAGGAACTGCAGTTGTAGGCTTGGTTTTATTGGCGATGGAGAGACTTGCAAAGGCACCCTGCAGAAGGTTAGAAGCAAAGCAAATAAGCAAATGGTTTCACAAGTGAAAATGCCTTAACAGTGAAACTCATTTTCCTCTTTAGGAGATTCGGAGCAGAAATTTAGGAGAATTTTACATGGGACTGGTGGTACGCTAAATCTTAGTCAGTTACAAAATCTTGTTTTTAATTGAAATTCTGAAAAAACAGGATCTGACTGAGGATTTTCTTTTTTAAACAGAGGAACAATATCTTTGAACTCGGAAGTTCTGGCCCTTTCACAGTCTTCGCACCCAATTCAGATGCGTTCAACAAACCAGAGGTAAGACTTTGAGGGATGCAATGGCAAGAAAGTTTGTTTACTCTCTGAAAATCTTCTGCATTGATTACCGTAATTTCCGGACTATATGCCGTGACTTTTTCCCCACACTTTGAACCTCGCGGCTTATACAATGACACGGCTAATATGTGGATTTTTGCTGCTTTCGCATTTGTTTCCCCAAAAAACAAACAATCACACATTCTGTGACATGCTCAGTTTTTGGGCGGCATGAAGTTTTCATTAGACTAGTGTTCTCAGTTATTTTCTGTCACGCCCTCCTAAGAAGAAGTAAACATTTCGCTAGTTCTTTTGTTTCAATGTACCGGTAGGCACCTGCGGCTTATTTATGTTCAAAATAATATTTTTGTTAAAAAAAATTGTGGGTGCGGCTTATGTTCGGGTGTGGCTTATAGTCCGGAAATTACGGCAAACGGAATCTCACTTGACTTGCGCACAAGTAGGTACATTCCATTTTACTGAGGACATTGACGGCAGGCTGGAAGATACAGCTTCTACAGAAGCTAAGTGGAGTCAGTTAAGGAGAGGAGATTGGACATTTTACTCTGCCCTTTAAATAAAGGCACACAAAGCCTGGTTATTGCAGATCTGTTCTTAAAAGATCAATTTCTCTAGATCTTTGGAGAGGACGACAATCTAAAACTCACGACTAAAGAATGTCTGAAAGTCCAAAGTCCTAACTTTAAGCCAATTGAGAGCTTGTGGCATAACCTTAAGAGAGTTGTGCCATTTAGACAACCCAGATATAATGAAAACACTTGTAGGGAGGGAAAATCCAAAACTGTTCCAAGATTAAATCCAAGAGTTATATACTTTAAGGGGTGCCCAAACCTCCGGACGTTCTCTAACCTTAAACACCAGAACTAGATGATCAAGGTCTTCTGGATTAAGTGTGTTGGGGTAGGTTGAAGCTGCTGAGCTTCATCCCTCCAGGAGCAGGAACAGACACCCATAACAATATGCACCTTTAATGTATTCAGTTACATTGTTTAGAACAGTGGTTTTCAAACTTTTTGTGTGTGTGGACCACTATTTGTAATCAAAAAAATTTGCGGACCACCTCATAACAAACATAATAAAATGTCTACACACAGTCTTACCTGAATTAATCCGCACCTCTAAATAGGCTTATTAGCACTACTATAACTAATCACATCAGTGTGCAACAGGTATCAGGTTGGGTGAAGCGATGTGACGAGGACTCAATGTTGCAGACGAATGGGGATTTTATTGTTCCAAAAACGAAAAATAAAATAGAACAAATACCACCCCGAGGGGGAAAACAGGACTAGGACTAGATAGAACATGGACTGGACTGGACTGGAAACTTGACAGAACTTGACAAGAGGCAGGATCACACAACCATAAACGACAAGAAACCAGCAGAAGACAACAGACACGGATGGATTAAGTACACACATGAGGAACGGTAATTGAATGGGACACAGCTGGGGACAAATCAAACTAAAGTAGGGAAACAAGGTGGGAGGGTTACACATTGACGAGACAAACACACAGCCAATGCGAATCGCCGTGTGTTGACATTAAACAAAGATGCATCACAAAAACACAACATGAAAGCACGTGGCCGACGTAAACACGAACCGCGTGCTTACAACACAGGACAAGGACACGAGAGCCCGCGGTACGAGCAGAGCTTGCCCACTCACATAACGTAGAGCGCGTGAGAATGAGCAAAACACTTGTCTCACGACAAGGACGAACACACGAGTTATGAAAGGACGAACACACGAGTTATGAAATCCCGAATCCCGATCCAAAACGAATCTGAACCAGACCAAAGTATCGGGACCGGACATCATAACTCGCACAAAAGACGTCACAGACGCGCGCGCGCACGCGACTCGAGTACTCGAAGCCGCGCGCACGCACACACACAACTAGAGACATAACGGCAGTGTCAGAGCTCTGCCACAAAACCAAGAAATGACTAGACCGAATGTGGCAGAACCCTGACAACAGGCTTGTTAAAAGAAAGTTTACTCCACACAACGGCTGCCACATGTTTAATTTATTTATTTACTCATGTGCCCGAGGGCATAATCAGGTTGTTACCAATGAAATGATAACATTAAGTTGGATTTTGATGTTGTCTTTTATTCCTCTTGTGCAGAACTACCAATATACACATTTGGTCGTTGTTGTAGTAGTTAAAGTTTGTTGAGTATTTGTGTATGTCTGTGGCTATGTGCATATGTGTGTGGTCAAAACTGTAAAAACAAAAACAATCTAAAATTAGTATTATTTACATCATCAAACATTCTCTGCGTCAGAAACTTTGTTTATCAGCTAAATGTAACATATACTGCATTAACATTTCAACAAGCAACTTAAAACACAGTAAATAGCTACATAAACATAAAAAACAAGCGTATAATAATATTAGACGTTTAGGCGCTAATTTCAAATAGCGATCTATATACAGTATCACATCAGAAATTATTAATTTACTTAAAACAACATATTAATTACTCACTACGCTGGGAATATAAAGTTTAAATTGTAATTTTTAGCTGTAATTGAAGTAAAAGTTTAGCGTGGTTTTAACATGACAACCTTTCCCTCAGTGGGTTTGTTTTGTTGTGCGTTGATCACCATGGCAACCGAATTAGCGTCCTTAAAGGGGCAGCACCCAACACAGGTTAATTTGAACAACAGGCTTATTTCCATAGCAACATTATTTTCCGAACACCACTGGCCTATTTTAGTAATCGCAGAATAACTTGACAATTTAATGTAATTGTTATATCAATATAGGCCTACATATTCCTTAAAAAAATTCTTATGGGAATTTCCTGGTAAAATGAAGGTAAAATATTATTTTATTTTGCCTTTCCACGGACCACCTGCAGTACCCTCACGGACCACAGTTTGGGAATCACTGGTTTAGAACATGGTCTAATTTTGAGTTAAACCATCATCAGACCACATTTTAGGAGTAATCCATGCAGACGTAAAGGGATCACAAACTTATTCCTGCAATGAGACCATGTAATTGCCAGGAGCTTAACTGGAAGACTTTTCAAACAGTGGCTATTAAGATGTATAATACACTTTATAGAATATATTATGATACAGCATAACTATGTCTGAATTGCTATGAGTGTCTGGCCGCACAACCTTGGGGCAACAGACTTCCAGTGTATGAAAAGAAAAAAAAGTCAAGCTGAGAATTTCCAGTCTTTTGTTCCAGAAAGGAAGTAATATCCAATATGTTTTGAATCCAGCTATGTGTTTATGAGCCAATTTGGCTAAGATTTGGTAAGAAACACTTCTAAATGGCATTGTGGCTAACGCTTACCATTAGCAAAGGCAGGAAAGCTGAAAGAGACAAAAGAACAAAGACATCCTGTAAAACTATAACAGGAAAAAATAATTGATTCAACATCCACTTACTTGAAGCAGCTCCACGAGCAAGCAAGCAAATTGGTCACACATAGCAGTGAACCATTTTTACAGCAACTGACTGAATCGGGCTATTTAAATGTTAGTGGTATACGAAGCATGCAAGATCATTGGCTTACAAATGACATGCCCATTAGCTCATTTGCACATGATGCAAGCTGATTGGCTGACAAATTATAAGTAGATGACCTATCAGCTAGTGCCATGACTGATTGGAATATTATACATCAAATGCCATGTGATTGAATATTCGTGAAGTTTTGTGAAAACAAAATATTCCAAAGATTATGTCCAGAAAAATACAATGGGATTGTCACTGGTTGGTTGTCATTTAAAAAAGAAACGTCCCAAATGCTCTCAAACATTTTTCAGAATTTGAACTAAAATATGACCTGGACATATGAATGTTAATCTAAATGGCCTTTGATCTACTATACATGATTGCTGTCTCTTCATAAATTTCATGAGTAGTAAGAGGATATTGTGATGTGATGGTGGATTTCTTTAATGTAACTGATTAGTTGTATTTTTATTTAGTTGAAGGACATTGTAAAGCGGACACGTTCTGAAAACGCCAAAATCCTGAGGTACCACATAGTGTCCTGCCGTGCCCTCCTGCCTGAAGATCTCATGCAGCCTCGTAACCTGACCACACTTACTGGTGACGTCCTCACGATCACATACTCAGAGGTACTGTCTACATGATGCACTCTCAGTATGATGACTGCATTAGATATGTATTGAGCTCATTATTTGTTTCTAGGACACTATTTACATCAATAACAAAGCCAAGGTGGTGTTCAGTGATATGGAAAGTTATAACGGTGTTTTCCATGAGATTGACACTGTCCTAGTGCCTCCCGGTTTCCAGTTTGAGAAAGACAAGGAACAAGACCATACGCTGGTAAGACCCCACATAATAACTGACAATATTTGTCATTTATTTTATGCCACTGGTAATAAACCAAGCATGCAATTATGAAATAACACTTATTTTGTTATTTTCGGAAAGCGTAACCTCTCAGAAGTGGCCAATATCCATGGCTTCAAGACATTCTTCAAACTTCTTGAGGTAAAATAAGCTTTTTTTCTACTGAAATTCTTTCCACACAAAACTTCTTATTCCTCTTATGCCTTTGTTGGAATATAACATTACATGGATTGTTATTTTTTAGAAGAACCCTCTATTTTCTAATGAAATTCACCAAATTTTAATATTAAATTTAAAGGACACAGATACGTTGAATATAGTATTGGACCCAATTCATCAGCCTGTCACCCTGTTCATGCCCACGGACACTGCAATGGCAGCCCTGGCCCAAGAGCAGAAAGACTTTCTATATGCAGCGCATAACCGTGATCCGCTTGTTGAGTATCTTAGATACCACATCGTGCGTGACGCCAAGGTTGGTCTCTGTCCAGTGACATTAATATTCAACATGACAGGAAATTCAGTGCTGACTCCCTAATCCATCATTTAAATATATGACAATTTATTGTGTGTTCACTAGTTCCTGCCTGCACAGCTCATCCATGCCAGCTCTTTAAAAACTCAACAGGGCTCAGATCTGTCAGTGTCCTGCATGGGGGAAGAGCAGATGGTGAGTACTTTTTGAGAGAAACAGATTAGCCTATTTTATTTCTATTTATTTTTAATTAAGCATGCATAATTTTTTCATCTTTATCTTTTAGGGAGAGCTTTATGTGAACCATAAAAGCTGTCAGATTGTGAAGAGAACTCTTGATTTCAATGGAGGCATGATTTATGGCATTAACTGCCTGCTGAATCCTCCAAGCCTTGGAGGGCGCTGTGATTACAAGCACACCGTTTCTTTCACTGTGAGTCCTAACAAAGCTCAAATTATTTTTGAGCCTAACAACAGTGGCTGAGTTTAAGTGTATTCAACTTCAAGTGAGTAAGGGAGGTTTATTTGGACATGCCCTCGACCCCTCAAAATTGAGAGACTCTTGGCATCCAAAGACAACAATGCAACACAATTGTAATGTCAGATTAATTTAGCCCCAACCAAGTCACACAACATTTTACATTTAACCGCATAAAGGTGACTTTTTTTTACACAGCTATAGGTTATAGTACTGTTATCATTTTCATTTGTGTCATTTTTTATATTTTCTCCAAGCCTACATACATATAGTATGGTGGATAAAACAAATTCATAAGGAGTTATGAATAAGGACTTAATTACATTACTTACATTATATGATTTACATAGTATGTAATGTGCAATTTGCATCAATGCTGAAGTGATCAGATCAAATCAATATATCGGTTTTCTTTTTGTTCTCTTAAAAAACATTATTTACAGTATTTTGAAAAGACTTTTTTTAACAATTTAAAAAAGCATTTGTTGTTTTAATAGTTGGCTTGCAGGTATTGTGGTCGCAGTATTTCGGATTGCCCGCCTGGAAGCAAGCCGAAGGTAAATTGCATCTTCATCTGATGCTAAATCTTAAATTATTATATTGTGGATATGAAGAATACGTTTGATAATTTGCCATGGATGTATGATAAAGCTCTGTAATAAAATAGGGTTAAATAGCATTTCCCCCACCATTTATATATATACCGGTGTGTATGTATGTATATATATTATTATATATATAATTATTATTTAGAATAGCCAATAGCCTTTAGTTATTTTGAACTTTCTGAACATAACTTTGTGAACATGAGACTTTGTCCAATAAACAAAAAAGTACAATTTTGGATAGATATGGTTGTCCTCAAAGCTCACAGACATGCACTGTTAAAATAAATAAAAACAGTTCTGTTAATTAGATAATATATATTTTTAATCCAATTAAATTGTGCTTTCAATCTAGACAGAGCAAAAGTGTATCCCACCAGATTCAATGATGGCTAGGTTTTCAGGATGTCAGTCAATATGTACAGTGGTTATTTGGAACCCCAAGTGCTGTTCGGGGTACTACGGCAGGGACTGTCTTGGTAAGCGGTGTCTTGCTGTCCTATAAAGAGTAAACTGTTGACATATATCCCATTTTGAACTATTGCTATATTCAGATTTTACATCTAAAAAACCTAATTGTAACCAGGTGTGTAGACTTTTTGTAAGCCACTGTATTTAGAAAAAAACTGTTATTTTGCCAGTTGAAGAGTATTATCCTGTTCTCCAGCATGTCCTGGGGGTTCAGGATCCCCTTGCAGTAACCATGGCAAGTGTGACGAGGATCATTTAGGAAATGGCACCTGCACTTGCGATGCTGGATTCACTGGTGTGGCCTGTGAACTGTGTGTGGATGGCCATTTTGGACCGGATTGCAAAGGTAAGCTTTTTCAAATCAATCAAACAGATGTGTATGTACAGTATAAATGTATCCATGTATATATAATTGGTTTATTTCCTCTCTTTCTAAGCCTGCAACTGCACAGAACATGGGTCATGTGATGAGGGCCCTAAAGGTTCTGGTTCATGTTTTTGTGAAGAGGGCTGGACTGGTCCACAATGTGAGAACCAATTAGGTACAGACCTTCTCATTACTCTTTTTTTGGTTTATTGGTTATATAACAGGACTAGAGAAAGACAACCATTGCTTTATACCTGCAAGTCCAGTTCACTCTGCATGTATTTATGTTGTTTCAGTCGATCGTCCTTTTTGCAATCCGCATTGCCATGAGAAGGGCGTCTGCATCGAGAATAATACTTGTATCTGTAAACCCTTCTATGAAGGAGATGGTATCA
This sequence comes from Rhodeus uyekii, assembly GCA_037043235.1. NCBI lineage: Eukaryota > Metazoa > Chordata > Actinopteri > Cypriniformes > Acheilognathidae > Rhodeus > Rhodeus uyekii. The sequence goes on from JAWRVZ010000033.1 coordinate 1,084,891, forward strand.
CCTGTACAGGTACATACATGAAGATCTAAAAAGCAATAATGACTGTGAGGATAAAACAAGAGTAGAAACTATCCACTCACTTCTATCTCTTCTGCAGCGGCCAATATGTGCAAGTACTGGAACGGCGGTTGTTCTAAGAATGCTAAGTGCAGTCAGAAGGGGGAGAAGGTCAACTGTACGTGTCACAAAGGTTATTCTGGTGATGGGTTCGAGTGCTCACCCGTTGATCCCTGTGTGGATGGTGAAAATGGTGGATGTCACGAACATGCTATCTGTACCATGACTGGAGCTGTAAGAAGAACTTTCTCTTTCGTTATAGCTCTTTAAAATGAATATGGTCTTTAAATGGGGGGTTTACACAGCCATAAGCATACTTTTAATGTGTGTTGGTCACCAGGCCAAGAGGAAATGTGAGTGTAAAGACAACTATATCGGCGATGGGATTTATTGTGAAGTAAAGCTGTTGCCAGTCAGTCGTTGTCTACAAGATAACGGACAGTGCAGTTCAGATGCTCAGTGCACAGACATGCACTATGAAGGTATGAATTCTTCATATGCTCTATTGCCAACTCTTATTTTTATAAAAGTTACTATAATATTTTTAATTAAAAACCTACATTTTCTATTTTAATATATTTTAAAAAGTAATTTATTCCTGTGATGGAAAAACCAAATTTTCAGCATCATTACTCCAGTCTTCATAAATCATTCTAATGTATATATATATAGTATATATCAATAAGAAACTTGAGAAACAACAAGAATGCAAGTGACAGGGAAGTTATTTATACTATAACAAAACATTTCTGTTTAAAATAAATGAGGTACTTTTGAACTTTCTATTAAATCAGAGATAATTTTCAACAAGTAACTATTAATAATTGAACATTTATTTTAATCATTTTAATGTATTTATTTTCATTTATTTAATTACTTAAAATCAAATGTAATTCAATTTGAATTATTTTACATTTAAAAAGTAATTGTTTTTGATAAATACTTGTTTTTTTAGTCCTGAAAAACTGAAGAAAAAAAAACATTTATTTAAAAAAAATATTTTTAAAGCATTTAAAAAAAAAGATTTCACTTGACTTGTATGCCATAGTGGATTTTTCTTTTCTCACTCAGCTTTTTGCAATCCATTGTCATCTTGACAAATAATTCATTCAGTGATGTCTTAAAAGTTAACCAAATAAAAGTATCTTATGTTTGTGAAATAGCCTTAACTTAGTGTGTGCAGACTTTTTCTAGTCACTGTATTTAAAAAAACAAAACAGCTATTTTGCACACACACAAAAAAATGATAATGCTCAGTCACCATGGCCTTGGCAGCTCATTTGATTTTGAAACAAAGGTTTTTAATTATTTTTTCCCTTTGTTTAGATAAAACATTAGGAGTTTTCCATCACCGGTCCTCAAAGGGAACATACAAACTCAACTACACAATGGCACAGGAGGCCTGCAAAGAGGCAGGAGGAACTATCGCTACCTATGTGCAGCTGTCATATGCCCAGCAGGTGCCGCTTAAAGTAACACAATCATTTTAGGCTGCTGTGCCATTAGGGCTCATTGTCTGAATGTTATTGTCTTTTCTCTAATGTTTGTCCTGCAGGCAGGTTATAACTTCTGTGCTGCAGGCTGGCTTGACAAAGCGAGGGTAGCGTATCCCATGAGCTTCTCTAACCCAAAATGTGGCTTTGGGCATGTGGGTATTGTGGACTATGGCATTCGCAGTAACCTGAGTGAGACGTGGGACACGTTCTGCTATAGAGTGAAAGGTAAAAGTCCTCATGGGATGTATGTGAACATTTTCTATCAGGAGCAAGTTTGATTTAGACGGACTGTATGTGTTTCAGATGTGAAGTGTGAGTGTAAAACTGGCTATATTGGTGATGGATACTCCTGTACAGGAAACTTGCTGCAGGTTCTCAGAACTAAACCAAACCTGTCTAACTTCCTGTCTGTGAGTAAAGCTTCAGCTATTGTCAGAATTAATCATTTGGCTCGTCCCTATGTTGTAAATACAAACATAATTGTGCTGTAATGAACTTACAATGGAAGACGTAGGATGTAGATATGTGACTGCTCTTTCTTTTTCAGCAAATCCTGAACTATTCAACTTCTGCATCAGGAAAAAAGTTTGTGAATCACCTAAGTAATATTACTATCCAGTCCACTCTGTTTGTACCTGATAACAACGGCCTCTTTAGCAACCAGGTGACTCCTATATCCACCTATTATACTTTAAAATTGTGTTGCCATTTGTTGTAAATTGAAAGTAAAATGTTATTTGATTTATATTATCACACTAACCCATATATGCATGACTTGACATTGATGCACATGACAGACTTTGAGCGGCAGAGACATAGAGCACCATCTACTGGATGGGAGGGCTTTGGTACTCCAGGCACTTTTTAACATCACTCATGTCCGGACACGACTGGGACAAAGCCTGACCATCACCAGCATCCCGGATCTCCAGAGCCCTCAAGTAATGGTGAGGATATCAGTTACTTCATTACTTAATTTCTGTTAAATGGATAAACTATCTTTGATCTCTTTCCTTCTTTAGACCTCCTCGGGATACATCAATGACCGTTACGTCATAGACTCCGACATTTTTGCATCCAATGGGGTCATCCATGTTCTCCAGGGCCCATTAAAAGCACCTCCCCCTCCACCTCCATCCATCCACCCGGCTCATAAAGCTGGGATGGGCATCGGCATCCTGGGGCTCATTATCCTCATTGTAGCAACTGGATTTGTGGGATACAATTTCTACACACATAAAACAAAGCCATTCCAGTTCCACTACTTTAAGGTAAGCCTTGTCTATGCATCTTGATTGTGTTCACGTTTACATATTTGTCAAAGTTCACTATTTATGGTTAAAGCAGTTCATTATTCATCAATAATTTATTTATAAATAAGAAGGGTTAAAAAGATTAATAGCGATTCAATATTTTCATCAGTTGACAGCCCTATTGCATACTCATCCTTTTTGTCTATGTGAGGTGTGTTTATATATAATATTTCAATTATTATAATGTTAGGAGGATGAAGAGGAAGATGTGAACACATCAGAATCCAGTCCAAACATCAGTAATCCTGTATATGACTCTGTACCTGCCACAAAAGAACAAACTCCAGCAGTCAGTGAGTCAAATGTAAGTAAAGCATTTTTACCCAGTAAGCACAGAAAGTTCCCCAAACGTTCCCATATGGTTCCTGTTTTTTGGGGACAATATAAGAATGTTCTGCAAAAACTCTCTGTAGGTAAGAAAGTAGCAGGGATTGTTTTTTGGGTAATATCCTAAAAGGAACCTAACTCTCTCTAATGGTTAATAGGTTTTATTTTTATAACTATAAACTAACCTTTCTAGAATGCTGCATAAAGAGAACCTAAACATACTTTTCTCTTGTGGTTATCTTATGGGTGAAACTAATGTTCCCAGAACATTTTGATTTAAATGCTGAGAATTTTTATCATGCCTTACAGACTACAATCTTTGTTTGAGCAAATGTGTTCACATTGATGTGTATTAAAATGGATCTGTTTTGTCTTTTGTTAAAGGGTGAAGATAAGCATCAAGTGTTTTCCAGTGGATCCTACGACCTTCTTCAGGACAGTTGAAATCACAAAGTCAAGCATATAAGCTGTGTAATTATTTAAATCTCCAGCAACAGCAGTGGGACATTCAGGACACGAGAGGACATCGCCACAGTGAAGGGCCAGAGGAATGCTAACATGGACTGAGAAATCAGTCTGAATCCACTGAGGTTGTGTTTTGGATAATTGAAAGTGTAAATGTTTTGAACTTGTTCACCAGCAGTCTCTAAATTCTTTTGTAATTTCAAGCATTAATAAAGTCTAACACACAATGTTTTAAATAACTGTCCAACCCAAAGCACAAATGAAATGGAAACAAAACGCATGTAACAGTAGGTTCTGAGTTCAAGTCTTTTGAAGTTACAATCTTTGGCACATGTTTAATTATACAAAACACCTGTGTTTTGTGTTAAGTACTTTAAGACTTTGCTTATGTGAAAGGTTTGTCCAATTTGCAGTCTGAAAAAAGTTGTACACTTAAAAAATGCTTATTAAAATAAAAAATTTAAAATCTCAAATCGTCGCTTTTTGGAATTTGAACCATAAACCTTGGAAAAAGGTAAGAATACATAATTTATGAATTGTATAAATATTTATGAATAATTTATGAATTGTTGTCTGTTGAAATTTGCTTTCCTTTTACTTTACGCTCGTCTCTTTCTCAAAATGCTTAGAGGGATTAAAAATATTGTTTATACTCTTGAATAAATCATCAGACATTTTACATGTCTTCTTACCCCCTGGATAATTTACTGAAACTATGCTGTGAGATGGTCGAGACCTTAACAAATACGTATATGATTTTAAAACTTAGTCCACTCATCCATCTGACTGACAACCTTGGGTGTAAGGGTTCAATCATGTGATCTGTCACTCCTTCCAGCCAATTGGAGATTGAACCACCACACCCGAGATAGTCAGTCAGATGAGTGGGCTGAGTTTTAAAATCATATATTTGTTAAGGTTTTAGTAAATTATCCAGGAGGTAAGAAGACATATAAAATGTCTGATGATTACTAACAATAACCAATTTGTTAATTGCCATATACACGTTTAACATAATGAATATGCACATTTGCTTGAGTATGAGCATTTTTACGTATATGGCATTTTGGAATATAATCAATGGGTCCATTTGAAGCAACTGTGAGTCTGCTGACACTAATATTCGACTCATGGTAGAAAGTGAAGTGCAGTTCATCATCCGCTCCGCTAGGGGTCAGAATCTGGCTTCACTTTAACCCATTCTTGACAACATCAAACTGTCAAAGGATTAACCTTCAGGTGCAGCACAGTTCAGATCCATGTGAGTCATGAAAACATTACATGCATAACATGTCCATTGTTATTGTCCATTGTCCGTGGCGTCCACATAGCACGCGTTTATCGAAAATGTGATGTTTTGAAGCCCAATAGTTTCAGTTTGCAACCAAACGGTGCTTTCGAAGCCATGAGTCACAGCAGCAGTTCTTTGATTTTCTAGAAATTGTTGGATAAAGCCCAACATTCAAGATGATAATATCGATATTACGTATAATTTTCACTGTGCACATGTAAAATGTTTAGTAACGGAGTTTAGCACGGAGTAACATGTTTAGTATATGGCAAGCCGTGTAAACATTAAATATTCCCAACTTTACTTGTAGATGTTGCATTTTTGCAAGTAACAATTCCAATAGAGAACTCTTTAATTCAAAATGAATGGAAGTCATTGGGGATATATGACTAGTAAAAATAAATTTTTAGAGCTCTCTAATTGGAATTCTTAATAATAATTACATTTTCATAGTTATGTAATCATAATTTTTGCTAGTAATAATTGAATTTTAGAGCTCTGTAATCATAATTGTTACTAGTAATAATTGAACTGTAGAGCTCTCTAATTGAATTTAATGGAATATGGCAAGCTGGAATATTTGAAGCTAAAACCGCTTGCCATATTAGGCGCTCAAGGGATGAAAGGCTGATTTTGGTGGGTGTTTATGTGCTGTCAAACAATGTGATCAATTGCAAATCTGTTCAAAACATCATTTTTTACCAATAAAATTATTCTCTGTATATGTATAAAAATAACTGTCATGTTATTAAAATACAAAGATTTCAGTCCTACAGGTTTAAAATCTGTCTTTTGACATCATATAAAGTACAGTGAAACTATACATAAACTATACGTTATGCTTTCCCTCCAGAATACGGGATGTGTTTAGGAGTTCTAGGACGTGTGGACAGACAGTGACTGTAATGATGGACTTCTGCTCATGGACAGGTGAGACTTGTAACTATGGATGTGTGAGTGTAGTCGACTACACGGTACAGGGTGCGACTAGTCGACACCGAAAACACTAGTCAACTACACGAGAAAAAAAAAACAAGATTTTATTGTTCAAATGATGTTTTAATCTTACATGTAACCCTCTGACGCGTGCGATCACACGTGGGATTAGAACGTTCCGTGCGTCTCGTGATCAATTGCTGAATTCAAATGTGTTTTCGCACCTTGGCGGTCGCGACAGACGCGTTCAGTGTTTGTCATATATCACAGCTATCCATTCAATTATAAACTGACAAGGTGTTTTATTCAAATCAGACACACATTGCATAGGTAACTATAAACTTCACATTCTTTTCCCGCTTCACCAGACACTTACTGTCATGTATTTCGAGATAAGTGACTGAATTTATGTGTTGTAAATCCAACAGATTAGACACTCTGAACTGCGGCGCCCATCGCACATTATAGATCAACTGACATGATCATTATAAAAGGCTTTTAAGCAACAAAACGCATTCACTTCCACATATTTGAGAATTGGAATATCAGGTAATTGATGAATAAGCCAACAAGTGTGTGAATATTTTGAATAAATAAGCAAAACTAGATAAATGCGATACATCTGTCCTAGTACTTTTGCGGCTGCGGTATGTCAGGTGACAGGCATGACGCGCGCCCTGGAAACAAAAGGGGAAACTATATCAGCGAGAATATTATAAAATATAATAAAACAGTAACTTAAAACGTTTGAAAAAATCCGAGCAGAATCTCCCATGCGTTTTGTTTATATCAGTCACGGCGGGTTTAATAATGACCACTGAAAGACGAGCGAGGTGTGGGAGTATTTTAAAGTAGGAGGAGACAGAAAAGTGTTTTATAAACTGTTATGTCAAACTGACAAATAATAATTCCACTGGATCCGAGCATAGCCATATTAATCACAGACACGGAAATGTTTGGAGAGACGAGCCGAAACAGCCAAATCATCGCATCATTTACTACACTGTGATCACGTTCAGCTGAAAGAAATATATATATACTTTTTTATTTTGTACCCGTTTATTGAACTCATTGTCACAGGCATCACCATGGAAACCGACACACACGCCTCTCGCTACATAAAGCTGCAGTTTTGAGACTCCAGAAGGAAAAGTGCGCCGCGGAAATGTGACCTTATTTCTAACGGCATTACTTTTAGACTAGTCGGTTACAAAATGTTCGTTATACGACTAACAAATTAGTCGAAAGGCAAATCCTACTTGTAATGTGTGAATGTGTTGTTAAATGTGTAGGTTACCATCATTTTCCTTTTGGAGGGTCCCTCCTTTAAAAGGTAAATGATGGTACTCTAAGTAGGTGAGGAAGGGACGGCAAATTAACATTTTATAGCGATGATTCTTTTTTTTACTTTCCAGGCAGTTCAAAAGTATAACCGCTGCTGGACATCATCCTGGGAGTTCGGGGGGGGACCACAACGGTCCCCCCCACCTTCGGGTGCACCCTTCACACACACTCTCTCTCTCATACCATTCATTCATATCGCAGAGATCTGGCTGGGGTTGAACCAGCAACCTCTGAACCCATGAGGCGATGCTCTTACCTGTGAGCCACAGATCTCTTACTGATTCATGTGAAGGAACTCATATTTCACCTGTATTTTTATAATAAATCACAGCAAGACCTAAAATCGAGATAGGGACCCAACTCATCCAGACCCCTTCAATCATGTTGCAAAGATCCAGCTGGGATTGAACCAGTAATCTCTGAACCCATGAGGCGATGCTCTTACCTGTGAACCACAGATCTCTTGCTGAACCATGTGAAGGAACTTATTCACTGGATGAGCGCTGTGAAATTACAAAAAAACATGCAGTGGTTGGATTTGAACCCACGACTCCAGCACAACCTTGTTTACGTCTAACAGGTTTATTCACTTGCTCCACTGTGGCTTTCACTCCAACTGCTGTATTGATGTAATGACAACAATTTAACAGAAGCAATAGTGAGATTTTAACTCAGGTCTCCTTGGTTAGAGCCCGACAGTTTCTCTGCTGAAACTGTTCTGTGAAATAAGTGGTTTGGAAGGAGGTTTATAGAGAGCTTTGTTTGAAATAGTGAAAAACATCAGGAAGTCTCAGATTTGAACCCAGACTTTCATGCAAGACTCAGGTGATCTGATGTAGTTCATGTCAACAGTAATGAGATTTGAACTCAAACCTCCAAGATTGAAAGTCAAAGCATTATCTCCAATGCCACTGAGTCTGGGGAGTTAAGATAGGATTGGATTAGTTTTATTAAGATCTTTTATATGGTCAAAAAATTGTATGGGATTTGAACCAAGACAAGAGTTTATTCTCTGAGCCACAGCACATACTGCATTTTACTATTTTGTTCCCCATATGTTTTGCAGGTTGAAATGAGTCATCTACTCATTTCAATTAAATGATCTGTGTTTGTTTGTATAAAAGGACTTCTGATGTATATTAAAAAATATTTAATCAAGACAGCAGCTTCTATGTATTTATTGAGGATAAGCACAGTATACAACACCAAAGCTTTAGGAATAAGGACTACAGAATTTGCTTGGTTATCATTATAAACACTATTTTCACAGTGGAAATAAAAATACTTCTAGCATGTGCTTCAAGCCAAAGGCGGAATTAATGTTAATGAAGAGAAAATACATTCAATTCATTCATTTATTATTAGTTTATTTGTTTCAGAAAGTGGTAAGGACAGTGCTGGTCATGACTTCACAAAACAATATATTAACATTCATCAGGATAGTAAAGTACTTGCTCATTTACAAGATTAAACATGGATTAGGATATATATACACACACACATATATACAGTATATATATATATATATATATATATATATATATATATATATATATATGTGTGTGTGTGTGTGTGTGTGTGTGTGTAGAAGCTGTTACTACAATTGGAGCAAAGCCCAAAAGAGCATTTCATTTAAATGTAAGCTTTACACATTGAGTGTGGTTCTTAACATAAAGGGGTTACAGTTATTTGACTGAATGGTAATTCCTGCTGACACATTCAACTGCTCAAATTAAGTTAAGTTCATTTGATAACTTATTATTAATTATGTCACTGTTTGTCTATGTAGATCAATCCTTAGATCTGCAGCCTAATTTAATAAAATAAATAGTACCAGGATCAGGAATGTGAACAAAATAAAAGAATTCAGGCCCGCGCAGATAAATGAGGAGAAAATTCCACACATAGATCCCAGGGTCAGGGCGTAGTGGGAGAGAGACGTCTGTGGGGGATGTGCTGCCCTTCAAACAGAGATACACAGAGCCAAAGGGTCCCATAGAACAAAACAAACAAGGCATCTTAAAAGAGTGGGATTCTATGCAGATTATAAGGATAACTGGGAGAGAGAGATTTCCCAGAGATGGAATGTGTAAAACATGCTCCCGGAGAGATAAACGGAATGGACGGGGAAGTATTTCCAATATAGAGCATAAAAGGTGCTTTGCGTCTATGTGTGAGAGAGTGTGAGTGAATATGTAGCTCTGTGTGTGTGTGTGTGTGTGTGTGAATATGTAGTTATATGTGTGTGTACGTGTGTGTGTGATCTGAAGCCCATTTTATACCTACCAATAGTGCTTTAAAGTGAACTTCAATAGCACAGGAAGTGGTTGTGCATAAAATGGAAATTACATGGCTATGGAAAAGCTAATGGTAATAAATGGCTGCTTACTTCAATCATTCCGATAATTCTTCTGTCATCCCTCCATCACCACCCTTCCGCTCCATAACTTTGGTCCCAAGGGGAACAAGGAAGCCACACCTGTCTACCATATTTCTGTAATACATTATTACACATCATGTATAATATAAACTGTTATAAATTCCTTATTATTTATGTATGGATTTCAAACACAAAAAAATTCCATATACAGTTTAAATGTACAGAACATCCTTCAGAAATCTTTTTAAAATCCTGGTTTTGTGCTCGAAAAACATTTCTTATTATTATCAACGTTGAAAACAATTGTGCTGCATAACACCTGGGATAATTTTTTTCTTTAATGTTCAAAAGAGAAGCATTTGTTAATTTTTTTTTTATTTGACTAAGTTTTAACCAAGATCCTTGATGAATAAAAGTATTAAAATGACTATTTAGACCACTTTACAGCTCAAAATAGATATTTTTCATAATGTAAGGGCTTTAAAATGTTTTTTTTTTCTTAAAAAGATCGGAGATTCTTTGAAGTCTTTGGAATGTGAATGATTGATCGCTTCTCTGAGCAGTGTAGACTTCACTCATTCTTCTCATGGATAGGACTTACGTGAGTTCCTCTTTGACCGTGTGCATTACCTCAAAGCAGCAGACTGGAAGTGGCCTCTGGCAGGCCCACGCCCACACTCCCCATTTCCTCCTATAGAAACGCAGGGATCGCCCACAAACTGTTTCTGGGGAAGCTCCCGTTGGCAGCTTCCTGTGCCACTCCCAATCTGTGAATAAACAGAACGTTTCTGAGTCTGACTAATGGGCGTCTGAAGACCCCAACTCCTACAAAAAAAAAACTTTTTCCGCTTCATCCTGTTCTTTCCTTCCTCCTGTGACCTTCTTTAGTTATTGTGCTCTTGAAGTCTTGAATGTATGCTAAACCCTCCTTTCGAGTCACAGTCAGGGACAGGCTAATTATAACACAGATCAACTGCATCCTTCTTTTCAAACATACCCAAATCAGGACAGGGACCCATCAAAAGTGACCCAACCCAACGAGGAAGCCACATTGTCATGAGGAGGGCTGGTGTAGATCTCCTGTCCTGGCTCGGACGTCTCAGCATTAGGCTCTACAGTAGCAATCTGAGATAATCTACAGGCTTTGGGGTATCAGACCAGAGGCAGATAGATGATCCTTCTACAGGTCATAGGTCACGTCTACACTTGATAATCACCTGATTGTTAATGGAGAAGTCAAGAATCAGTTCCCACCACTGTTCTTGGTAAATGCTTCCAGCCTAGATCTTACCATAGTCACTTCATCTTATTATCCATCACAACTTAATTGTCACTTTTTGTCAACAACATTAGTAAAACGGCAAAATCGCATCAAAACTATTTTGTTTATAGACATTTACATATAAATGTACTTTAGTCTAGACTCAAAGCTGTGGAGGACTTGGAGTGCCGCTTAAAAAATAAAGTGAATTATTTAATTACATTTTTTATTTAAAAATAAAAATGTAAATGAATAAACCATTTGTTAAATTTATTTTAGACATTCAAAACTGCTTACCAGTTTAAAAAAAATCACTTTTGACAAACAGTATGTAAACATAAAGTGTTTGATTCATGTTAATCAAATGTAACAAAAACATAATACAGTCATTTTTGAATGCTTTATAAAAATGTGATATAAATGTTTTTTTTATTGCACTCTAGTCCTCCATACATCTGACCTTTTTTATAATCAGTGCTTCTTTCTAAGGTACTTATCAATATTAATATTGCTCATATTAAGGATTTCAACCAATCAAATCATGACTTTGCCTTATGACTTTTTTACCTGATGATAAAGCTATAGACTTACATTGAATGAAACATGTCTATACCACAGAGACTTAGGAGTGGGCTCTTTTCACTTCACAACCAGAAACTTTTTAAGAGCAAATACATTATTCAGAATATCTAAAAATATAGTTTAACTAGGCAAACTTTCTGATGCTATTCTAAACTATGTATAACCAAGATTCCATAATAATCCAAAAGTTACATGCTGTGCAGGATCAATAGTAGACCTGGTGCATTTCTTTACACGCTAAAAGACAAGGAGGGTTTTAAACACGTCGAACATAAACAAGTGCTTTAGAGTGGAAAACGAGGTAGAAATAAACAAAGGATTTGTGGAGAGTGGTACTGTCAGCAGGAGATGAGAAAAATAAACTAGATCATACCATTGGAGGAGTTATTCATTCAAACGCGTTCTCACACACACGCAAGGTGCTGTTTTTTCTCCCGGGGATTGACTCCGGTTGGTACCAGGCCTCTGATAAGGAGGTGTAGAGTGTTCTGTGTCATGTCAACACCTAAATCACACACTTTCAAGGATACACACACACACACACTTATCTCACAGAGTTCAAGCAACACAGGCAAGATTGTGCACATGTTATTTTGATCATTCAGAGACACCACGCAGAACGTCTGACAAGTCAACCCTGTTTTGAATCGGCTACATTCTTGTGTCATGCTGTCTGTAATCCTCTGGCCTTTTAAACTTCACACAAACACACACTGACCACCTGTGCCTATGAGAGTGTGTTCGGTCTGTCCATTTATCATTCCACCATAACTATCTATACTTACTGACAAACCACGGAATTTCTGCTAAAGGCTTTCCCATGCGGGAGTATGACATGCTGAAGATAAAAAAGTTAAAGAAATGTTTGGCAATTAATTTAGTAAGCACAATAAATAAATTAAATGCTAATTTCTCCCAGCTCCATGGTTCACTAAGTTATTTAGCAAGACGTTTGTATTTTATTTTATGAAAGTTAATGGGTACTGCAATATCTTTTTTTCTCAGAATTGTCTCTGAGAAAATGATTTTCTAAGCCTGAATATGGATGGCATGTAAAATACAATAACATGTAATGCAAATTATATACAATAACTCTCACTCACTTTCTGAAAACTGTTATTTTGCACATTTTATACAAAAAAGTAGCGATGCCTTCTTTTCAAACGACAAAAGGGTGACAGACAAAGTTCAAACCATTCCTTTAAAAACAAAACATTATATTAACACCCTGCCCTCTGTGTGAATCAATGCAAGTATTTTAGCTAAATTAAGTCTTCTTTGCGGGATGAATTATTCAAAAGTACTCAAGATAATTTCAGGTAACTGGAACATGGAATGTGAACGCTTGACATCTACATGCCATACGCACATGCCATAAATCTGAATAACACGTGTCATAAATCCCAAGATAAATCCAATAAAAAAGCTTTAGAAATCATATTCATCATGGGGGAGGCTTGGCCCTGCCTTGTCAGTGCTTGGCACGCAGTCTCAGCGCATCTAAAGAGGGAGAGTGAATGAGCGCCCCGCATTCTTGGAATGCTCTTACTATTGTGGCTCTTTATTGAGGCAGGGCGAACGCGCGCTCTCCCTGTGACAAACCCCTCGCTCGGCTCAGCTAACGATGGACGGGAGGCGTGAAGCCAGACGTGAGAGCATCAACGTCCAGCCTTGCGACCCCTGAGCTGTTTAACATGCGTTCCATCACTCGTCGCTCTGAAAAGTGTGTCAGAAGGGCACCCGCAAAAATCTAGCCCAACAAAGTCTCTAGTTCTACAAATGCTTTACATTTTAAGATAGAGCTGGATGTGTGTGAGTGGATATTCTTTTCTCCAGTGAGGTTAACTTTTTCAACCAAAGTGATCTGAAATTGAACTCAAACATTTAAATAGAAGTGTAAAATCACTGGAAAACTGTCATAAAATCAATGAAAAAAACAAAACAGATTTAGCTAAATGTTCTCCAACTATGGAGCCCCAAAGGTTTCTTGTGTGCACGCAAAAGTCTGTGTATATATATATATATATATATATATATAATTGCAAAGGTCCATATGCTACATCTGTAGGGCTCCAATGGGCTGCATGGTCAAAATAAAAAAATAAATAAAAAACAGACACGCAACATTTATAAGTAGAGTTTATGTATGAAGAAAGGGATATGAAATATCAAGTATAATGAGGGTAATGAGTGGTAAAATCAGAAAAAAAGAAAAAAGATCAAATAAAGAAGGTTTGGACTGCCAGCCCAATACCAATATAAACACCACATTCCTTTGCTCAGCTGCTGACATTACGACACAATTGTGAGAATCATGGAGCATTTACACTTGACAACACACCCACGGCTCACATCTCAGCCAAGGCGTCTAAGATAAAGAAAAAAAAATGTAAAAACCAATGTTGCTTCTCTACAATGGATTTAAAATTCAAATGTTTCATACTTAAAGTGTTGAGAGGGTAAACGTTCTGTCATAGCAACTATTTCAGGACAGACAGAGACGCCCAGGAAGTATGACCAACACCCAAGTGTTTATCTCCATTTGAACAGCACCCAAAACATTTCCCCTCTACCATTCATAACAATCACATATGACATGACATGGAGCTTTGTCACTGCTCTGATCTAACGCTTCCTATTGACTGCTTGTAACAGAGGGGCTTCTCTGGGCCCACACTGAGTTAATGCTATAATTAATGGAGCATAAGTAGATGGCCATGAGTGGAGGTCACATAAGGTCACAGTTCATGAAACTAAAATTGAATGGAGGTATTGTCTTTTATGGCACTTTAAAGTAAACATGCATTTCCCAGTCTAAAACAGGAGCTTTTGAAGTGTGGTTGTCATGGTTATTGGCTTGGTGACTGTGGTGTGTGTTGGCAGCGTCAGATCTGGCCTTCACAGCGAACGCCAAAGCAGCTGCGCTTACATGTAGCTTTCTCAGGCAAATGAACCCATACGTTTTCTGACAAATTTGGTGAACAACTCCAAATGCTGCACTTGACATGCAATTCCCTCACTGATATGCTGAAAATGCATCATCACAACGTATATAAGTGAAAAGCAATACGGGGAAATTATGCATAGTGATTCCCTCGTTATTGTCCCAAAATATTAAAATAAAATGAATTAAATTAAAATGTTGCATGAAATGCTTTGCTTAATTTCTTATTGCATTTATCAAATGGAAAAGAAATTAACAACAAAAATATGTAATATCAAATAATGTAATTAATAGTAATTATTAGAAATAGCAGTGATACTATATTAGTAATATAATATGCAATATATATTCGTTTATTTATAATAATCTATTATTATTATTATTGCATCTAGCCTATGAACACAATATTATTTGTATTAACAAATTATATAATTAACACTAACAGTATGTAGTAATGTTATATTAGCAATATATACATAATATATATACATAACTTATGACAATATAACTTTACTATATACTGTTAGTGTTAATTATATAATTGTATATATATTATTATAATTAAAAGAATATATATTGCATATTATATTAATTTTATATTTATTACGTATATACAGGTATTTACTTATATATTATATTGTGAATAACATAATAAATATTGTGTTCATAGGCTAGACACAATAATAATATATATTTTATGTTATATAAATACACTATATATATATATATATATATATATATATATAAAATGTAAAAGAAATATATATATGTAAAAAAGTGTTTGCCTTAAATTTTTTAAGTACAGTCAATTTGGATGTTTAAGTCATTTCAACTTAAATTACCGTAGTTGAATCTTGTATAACTTATAAAAAAAAAAAGTTTAATTAATTTCGATGAGTTAAAGCAATGTACAAATATATGTCACAATTTATTATAAATTATTCATTTACAGTGTATATATTGCCATACCCTCAAAACGCAGAAAAGCTCAAGGGATGTTAGCACTATATCAGCACTTAAAAGAGTGGCATGTTTGATCTCAGACAGACACTAGAGCGGACAGTGTTATTCATGAGCTAGTCTTGTGTCCAGCCCAGCCCCTCTCTATTGGGTCCCCCCCGCATGAGCTGAAGCATCTCATACAGACCCTCTGTGCACGCGTGACAGCAGCAGCAGCAGCGCGTTCAACACATCACAACCGGCGCAGCCAAGGAAACCCACCAAAACTTTGGCCCCCAAATCCCCGGACCCTCAGGGTGGGGTAGAGCTGAAGAGAAGCAGCAGCGCAAACAAAAGCACTCCTCTTGGCTTTAAGATAAAAAAAAAATACCAGCTGCAAAAAAAAAGTTCAGATACAAACTCAAGACGACAAGCGGAACCGATCAGCGTCTCCCCATTTCCAAGTAAAACTTTGTCTGAAGTGAGCGAACGCGGAGCGGCGAGCATCAAACCGACGGACGGAAAATGGCAATCACATGGACAGTCATTGTATTCGGTAAGTTTACGTTCATTAACGTTAAGGATGGAGTTGAACGCTACTCATATATTTAATAATTAGCTTAATATAACGCGATATGTAAATTAGCGGTTCATTATTCAAAACATATTTTTTGAATATAAACAATTTGTGGTTTTAGAACTTATTCATATATTTAAATGTTTTAAATTCATTCAACGTTCTAATTCCAAATAACGTCATAATGATTTAAACATCTTAAGCCAGTTTCCATGAGGGACAGAGAAAAGTCCCACAGTTACACTTAGTTCACACTTACAAGAGGCAATTCTTTACTAATTTTTATTAATAAGCCAACAAAAAAAATGTACTAAGGGGAAACATTGGCTCCTTGATTATTTCTTACTGTTTTTCAGACTATATTTAAAAAATCCATTTATGTAATATGTTATATGAGTTCTGGTTAATTATCTCATCTTAAAGGACTAAAATAAACTTATATTGGAAATCTAACAACATTTTGATTAACAGTTACATTTGAAAGTACATCAGCTGCTAATCTGATAAGTACTATATTTATGACTATTTAAGATAATTATGAAAAAATTCAATCTTGCTGAAGACGACGGCTGCTAATCTAAAAGGACCTGAGCGCATGTGATTTGTTATAGTGGCAAAGAGCTCTGGGAAGTGCAGCATCTGTGCCACTCAACGTTTCTATCTGCCGCTTTTCTGAAATTACAAACAGTGACACAATTACACATGAAGTGTGTCTCAGGCTCGAGAGGGATGTAAGGGAGGACTGTTATTCTTTAATTATCAGTGCGGTGCACCTGCCTGTCCACATCAGACGCTCTCTAAAAGAAGGTCATGTTTTGTTTAGCTGACTTAAAAGCATCATATAAGCATTTCTGACTCTGTCTCGGTCAGCCTTTTCTAGGAGGTCTGATTAATTGTTTGAGATTGAAACGAGTAGGAGTAGTGCAAGAAGTGAGGATGCTGCGTTATTGATGTTTTCTTCCCCAGAATAAAAGGTTCCCTATATGTTGCTAACCCTGAGTTTTGAGGGCTTCCTGGAGGTTTCCTACTGTCAAAAACATTTACATCAGCCGAACTAAACTGATTGCAACAAAGTATCTTTTGGCAGTGCTCTGGTCTGGATGGGTCCTGACCGGCCGTCTCACACAAGCCTTGGGAAAGCGCAGAACAATGGGTAGGAAAAGTGTTCTGTCAACATCTCCGTTCCCAGGGAAGGTGTGGCACTTATTTCCTCTCTCCTCTGCTCAGTTTATACTGATCTTTCAGTCTTACTGCATCTCTCAGCCAAATGGTCCAACTTTTTCAGATAAATTAAGTCTGAGTTCTTATTCAAAGAACGATTGAAGAGAGAGTTTTGCCATGCTTTTTAAAGACCACATGCAAAGCCATTTTTATATGCATAGTTTTCTAATCTGTTCATACATTTCCCACTCAAACAGGAAGTTTGGGTGGAGCATAGCAAAGGGCTTGTCCCTTTTTAAATAGCCAATAACCATTACGGTAGTTTGCATTACAACCATGAACTCGAAATTGGTGATTCAGGGTTTAAATTACAATAATTGACATAGGTGTTTTATACTTTTTGGGATAATTTAATAACTTGAATGCTTTGCAATTTTACACTTATTCAAAGCAGTTTTAATGTTTTTGTCTTTTATGCTAACCAAGGCTGCATTTATTTGATCAAAAATACAGAAAAGGTTATATTGTGAAATGTTATTTTAATTTAATATACTGTTCTATTAAAAAAAATTATTCATGTGATGGTAAAGCTGAATTTTCAGCAGGATCAACATGAGCAAAATACTGAAAAAAATACTGTTATTATCAATTTTGACAATAGTTGTACTGCTTAATATTTTTGTGGAATCCGTAATAATTTTTTTAGGATACTTTAAAGATTAGGAAGTTCAGAAGAACAGCATTTGTTTAAAATGGAACTCTTTTGTAACATTATAAAAGTCTTTACTGTCACTTTTGATCAATTGAATGCATCATTGCTTAATAAAATGATGAATTTCTTCCGAGCCCAAGCTTTTGAACTGCGTAAATGGTATAAAACTCCACATGTTGACATGTTTCGTCATACCATCCAGCATTAGCACAAACTCTAATTTTGATTTCATGGTTTTTAGTATGGCACCAAGTAGTGTAATTTTCTGCTTAACACGGGAGTGTCTGAATGATTTATATAGGAGCTGTATAAGGTAAAGTGAGAGCATCAGGGATTGGCTTGTGTATCTTGAGATTCCAAAGATGGCCCCTCTGTCATTCTCACCCTCCTCCTCTGATCTGCTTGTTATTATGTATAACGTCTGCAACTGGCACCACCACGGTCTCCAACTCCCTTCTCTAATCCAACCTCTAACCCAGCCTCCCCTCTCCACCCACAAATCCTTTATTTCATCACACGGTTACTTTGCGCCTTATAGCAGCTAGTCTTTCTTAGCAAGAAAAAAAAGACACTCTCCAACAGATGGGCTCATCATTATTGAGGGTTTGCAATTATTCAAAATCTCTTTAACCTTAATTGAAAAAAAAATCGGTGCTTCAGCTTTGATACCTCATACTCTAAGTATGCAGTCCTCAAAAAGCTTGACAGTAATATTAGTACGCCATAATGACGTCTGATAGTGTATGTCATGAGGAATGTGTTTGAGTCAGGCACACAAATGCCCACTGACCTTGTTCGGCCTCTATCCATCCCTCTCAGACTCCTTTACTCTTTCTTCTATCTGTCTTGCATTCATAGTGCACAATATTCACAGTCCCTCTCCTCACCTCAATAGAGAGGGTTAGTTGTGACTCAGCTCCATAAAGGAGCCCCCCCAATCTTACCCCTCCCCCTCCAACTGGTCTTGTTCAATTATCCCTGAATAGGACACTATCATGGGGAGAGGGGGCTTGGGGCCCAAGAAGGTCTTGTACACAGCTTTCTCTCTCTCTCTCTCTCTCTCTCTTTTAAATATAACATAAGCTCTTGGCCATATTGCATGGAATTGGCCCTTCAAATGAAAGATTTCATAATATTTTTAATTTCAGACAGAGGAATTTGGATAAAATCAGGAAAAGCAAACTAGATTGGCCATTGGCATTAAGACATCTCTTATCTTCACCCAAAATTACAGTACAACTAGAATTATTATGAAATAGTATTACAATTTAATATAATTGTCTATATAACTTTCTATTTAATTTATTGCTGTGATGAAAAAAGTTGAAATCATTCTAATATGCTGATCAATGTTGAAATGTTTTTGTTGCTTAATTTGCTAGAAAATTTGTGGAAACACATTTAAATATTACATTAATAATATTGCATTTAAAAGTTTGGGGTAAGGACGTTTAAAAAAAACAATGTATAAAACAAAATTTGGCCAGCAAGTTTTAAAACGCTGTTCTTTTGAACTTTATTAATAGCAAAAAAAAATACTAAGAAGCTGTTTTTATTATTGATAATAACAATAATAAGAACCACGATTAATAATTGAGCACTAATAATAATTAATAATAAATGAGCAGCAAATCAGCATATTAAAATTACTTTTGAAGGATCATGTGACACTGAAGAGTGGAGTAATGATGCTGAAAATACAGCTGTCATCGCAAGAATAAATTAAAATTGAAAATATATATAAATTGAAAACAGTTCATTGAAATTGTAATAATATTTCACAATATTAATTTAGAATTTGATGATCAAAAGATACCCCTTTTAAAAACATAATTATTCCAAATGTCTGATCCCAGTCTTTAAGATGAGTGTGTTGAGCTCCTGTTATCTGGGATTACTGGAAAGGTTCCTCTCAGTGAGAGTGTGGCAGTCTGTAGGACAGATATATGAGTGAATGATATGCCTCTGTTAGGGGTCACCCATGAGTTTGGAGTATCTATGCAGGTGAAAGGTCTTGTCCAAACAGTCTCTACATTGATAGCTTTAGAACCTGTCAGTGGGTAATAAACAGACCTCAACTGACAGCAGGGTCAATGAGGGTCAGTCCTAATGAAGGAACTACTGGAAAACACAGGGTGATGAAAAATGCCAACCTCACACTTTCCATTAATCAAATAAATGCATTTCAAATGCGTTTCATGGTAAGAACCAATGGAGTGTAGCAAAAGGACTTAGGTTGGAGCTGTGATAGCCAGCTGGACTGATTAACAGTGGTAATATTTTTGGAAACGCAAGGCTGTGTGATAAGATGGTGATTAGACAGAGGGCTAAATGAAAGACAACACTGGTTCA
Organism: Rhodeus uyekii; assembly: GCA_037043235.1. Classification (NCBI taxonomy): domain Eukaryota; kingdom Metazoa; phylum Chordata; class Actinopteri; order Cypriniformes; family Acheilognathidae; genus Rhodeus; species Rhodeus uyekii. The sequence goes on from JAWRVZ010000033.1 coordinate 1,105,028, forward strand.
CCAACCAAAATAAACAGCCTCTCATCACTACCCCCCATCTAGACAGCAATAACCCCCTGTTTCTACAACAACCACTACTAATTGTCCTGACATCCCATTAGGTCAAGATTTACAAGATCTTCATTCTGGGTGGCCACTGAACCGTTCTGGTAAAAAGCATTAGGAACTACACCAGCAGTGGAAATTGCAGAAAATGTAGGAGGTTAAGTCACACCTTATTACATAAAGTCTTGGACTGATTAATATAAACAGTCGTCGTGGTGTCTGGAATCAGCCAGTGATGTTTTGACGGAGATATCTGCTTACTGTCAAGTGTGCATGTGTGTCTGCAGCTGTGATAGACACTGTATCAAGTATAATGCAAGTCTGTTGATAAGCAATTATATAATTATGAACTTGAGAGCCACAAGTTAAGGAAAGGCTATTGTTTCAAGTCTCAAGAGACTATGAAGCAAATTTGGACACCATTGTTTTGGCTTCTGTGGGTCCGCCCATAAGTGTAGGTGTGTTACTTCCTAAGTTATTGTATGGAGTGTCCTGTCCAGCTTACTAAAACAGAGATAAAGCCCCACTACAATGTGACATCAAGACATAATAATAGGAATATGAGATACATAAATAAAAAACAAAAACAAAATCAAAGCTTGACAGATTCAAACTTAGCAATGGAAATGTATAACATGGGTTCATCATTACTGTGTTTTTCGATGGCTTTGTCAGACCTTGAGAAGGAAGGAAATTACATTGAAAGACGATCTGTTTAAATTCGATAAACACAAAGCCATTTTTAAATATTCAATGAAACCACTGCAAATAAAATTTCATGATGTGGTCATTCAATTAATACATAATTGTCATTCACAAGGAAGTATAAAATTTAAAAGGCAAATATCTAAATAAATAATCTTTGTTGTTTTACCTGACGGACACAACCAAAAAAAGAAAAGTAGAAAAATTAGGTTAGTTTTGTTCAAATCAGTGTTGCAGCATGATCATATAAGTGTGCAGTAACTCAATGCATAAAAGCAGTTTTCACTCTTTTCTAGAAGTTTACAGCGCTGCTTCTGTGGAGCTATTGTGCCTTGTTATAGCAATCTCACAGAATTATTTAGAAATGTTGAGTCTGCAGAGCAGTATATTATTATACTATTTATTAACCGATTGCTTGTTGTTCCTCATAGGTGCCCTCTTGCATGGCATGAAATGCAATTCCACTCCATCCACCTCACCGGATTCAGCTGGCTCACAGAATTCCAGTTCAACCACCTCATTGGAGTCTAGTCTAACCACCACACAGGGTCTAACCACTTCAGCAGGCTCACCTGATTCCACTACACCCATCACAAAGGATTCAGGTGGCTCACGGGATACCACTACACCATCTTCACTGAATCCCACTGCATCCACCACACTGCAATCAACTGGCTCACGGGATACTACTCAACCCACCACACTGAAATCAACTGGCCCACCGGATACAACTCAACCCACCACACTGAAATCAACTGGCTCACGGGATACCACTCAACCCACCACACTGAAATCAACTGGCCCACCGGATACCACTCAACCAACCACACTGAAATCAACAGGCTCACCGGATGCCACTCGACACACCTTACTGGAATCAACTGGCTCACCGGATGCCACTCCACCCACCTCAGTGGATCCCAACAATTCATCTTCAAAATTGGCTGCTAAAGGCACACCCCCGCAACAAAACGCAAATGATTCATCCTCACTAACTGAACAAAACACTACCCAAAACCCAACAAAAACTCAACCTATCACAACTGCTACTCTTACAGCCTCCAACCACAGCCCTCAAAATTCAGTTAACCAAGTTACCACCATGTCAAGTATACTTGTAACCACCACCCATAATGAAAATGGCAAAACCCCACTCAACCAGATACACTCATCAGCAGTTACCACAAATTGTGAGTAACAGCCTTTATGACTTGAACAGCACTTGAATATCTATGAATGGTAATTCTGTGATTGTTTACTCTCCTCTTGTCTTTCCATACTCGTATGACTTAATTCCATGGAACACAAAAGCAGAACTTTTGAAGAATATTTGCACTGTTCTTTTTTCATATTTGGTTAAATAGTTTTCAGAAGCAGTATGTTACAAAGTTACAAAATATCCAAGAATTGCAATTGAGATTTCAAGCGAGACTTTAAAATTGCCATGAAACTGAAGTTTCTTCCACAGCTGTACCCAAGACTGGTTGCCCACTGAAGCTAAGCAGGGATGCAAGATCTCGTGGGAAAACTAGGTTACTGCTGAGGCCAACAGAGGGGTGTTTACCCTGTGGTCTGTGTGGGTCCTAACCTATAGTGATAGGGACACCATAGTGCAACAAGCAGTAGATGAGACGTTAAATTGAGGTCCTGACTCTCTATGGTCAGTAAAAATCCCATGGCACTTCTCGTAAAAGAGTAGGGGTGTAATCCCGGCCACATTCCCACCATTGGCCTGTATCAATCTTGGCCTCCTAATAATCCTCATCAACTGAATTGGCTCTATCACTCCAATCTTCTCCACCTATAGTTGGTGTGTGGCTAGCGCACCAGCACCGTTGTACCATGGCTGCCTGGTGGTGGTTGAGGAGAGACCCCTGAAATGTTTGTAAAGCCCTTTGGGTGTACAATAGTACGTAGGAAAGTCATTCATATTGTGAAGCATGTCCATTTTTCTTCTCAAACAAGACAAAGGGCAGGATTTAATTGTGTCCATCAGGAATTGATAACACATCAGTCCCGCCCTTGCGCCAGTAAATGTGTCATTAGAGATGTCGCAGAGATTATGGATCAGAGATTATGAGGGCTCATGAAAAATAATTATGTGGAATTGTCTATTTTGGTTTAACGGAGGCTTAAATAAATGACGACTTTACTTTCAGTTCACACAAATAATGTATTTGTGTGGACTTTTTTATGATCATTTATGGCCCTTTTTTATAGCTTGACAGCTCTTGGCCACCATATGCGTCTGTTGAATGGGAAAGAGCAGAGTCTTCAAAATATATTCTGCAATGTTCCACAAAAACGAGTAGACGAGAGCGAGTAAAGGATGGTAGAATGTAATTACTAAAAAGCATTTACTTTTCATGTCCACACTACAGCAGCTCCATACTCTAAACCGACTGAAAGTATTCAGACACCGGAAGCACAAACAACTCCTGCTCCGATCACATCGGCCATCCAATCAGGCCCGCGTCCTGCAACTAGCACCTCAACTCCCTGGAAAATCGATTATGTACTAACATTTATATTTTTTCATATATATTGTTTACATTCTTGACCCTGATATCTCACGTTCCTGAATTGTATTTTCTCGTCTACAGCCTCCCTTTAATCTGAGCAGCAGCAGTGAGGTGAGTACATGAATAAAAAAATGTCCTATAATTTCCCCTTTTTTTCTTCTTCTTCCTTTTTTGTCCAAAAAAGATTTCAGCCAGTGGTCTCCAAACGTCACTTTAATCCATTTTCCACTGAGATGACAAGAAATACTGTATAATCCCTTTAAAAAAAAGTGCATGTTCTCATCTGGTGGAAAATGCCTGGTGGAAAAATGTCTCCCTGCTCTTCCTCTTTCCCAAAATCCAAACAATTCAGGACTAGTCACAGAGAGCAAATCTAAAAATTCACTAACAATTCAATATCAAGATCCTCTATGGAAAAATACCACAAGGGAGCTGTTTGACCTGTAAACTCTGAATGTTTAAAGGCTTTGTTCAATTAAAGTACAGTCTATGAGAGAACAATATGGAGCCAAAGAACATTTCTTGGTCAACAGAAGTATGCAAATTGACTACCCTTCACAAAATTAGCCTAGAATCTCCTTAAAAATTGTCAAAATGCAGTTAAACATGAAGTGCTACCATTTTAATATTTGTTTTGTTTGCGCAGGGGAACGTCGTGCTTGAAACCTGTAAGAAGTTGGCTCAGACGTTGAAAGGAAATTGCTTGGTCAGCTTGAACATTGAAAACAATGAATTAGTTGCAACAATAAGAATAAATGGTGAGGGAAATGTTACGGTATCCAAACACGTTTCACGTGGAGGAATAATTGAGCTTGCCATATTATAATCAGCTATCTTTAACAACCTAAGAGAATAATTTTTCATTATAGTAATTCCCCTCCTTTTCCATTTACAGCCGACGAAAACATACAGACAAGCAGCTACAAACCTCCAGAACCGGTCAGTTTATTTACACGCAACCACACTGTGATGCTCTCAGGAAGTTTGTTTAATTTCAAATCGCACCTTTTCTTGGCAGAGAGAAGAGGTACATGAGTCGTCGATACCAGACACGTTGGTTGCCATCTTGGCTTCCAGTGGCGCTTTGGTGCTCATTTTGTGCTGCTTTGCTGCATACTGCACTTACCATCGCAGATCCTACAGGAAGAACCAGGTAATACTCAATTCTAAACACAAAAAACTAATGCATTGGTTGAGTCAGGCTCTAGTTTCAGTGAATACAGCAAATGGCTGTAATAAGTCAGAAATAATGTGCTGAATGTTTTGAGTTCTTTAAATGTCAAAGTTAAACCCTGAATCCAAAAGTGTTAGGTTAATATCCCAACATATATTTTTACCTGGGTAGCAACACCTGACGGAAGAGCTGCAGACAGTGGAGAACGGTTATCATGACAATCCCACACTGGAGGTGATGGAGGTAGTGCCGGAGATGCAGGAGAAGAAACTGGCATTGAACGGGGAGTTCAACGACAGCTGGATCGTCCCAATAGACAACCTGCTAAAAGAGGACATTCCTGATGAAGAAGACACCCACTTGTAATGGCACTGGACGAAACCTGCTGCTCTCATAATGGTAGATTGTGGCCAGACAGAACGTAAGAAAAGCAGAGATTGATGTAAAGACTATCAAACGACAATGATTTCCTTTAGTGCCCGGATGTGTATGCTGTAATTAGGTAGTTAAATGTCAAGTTTGTGCTAGAAATAAGCTTTTGTGTGTCACTATACATGGAAATGGGAAAAGTCTGAATGCACAATCTTTCGGTCTTAACTTTTCTTCGCGCTTCAAACTTATTGTAAAACCAATAGTTTGATGTTAGCATGTTGCTCGGCTAACAATCTAACCGTTTCTAATTTACATTTATGCATTTGGCAGACGCTTTTATCCAAAGCGACGTACTTTAAATTCAAAGAACACATTGAATCAGTTCTTGCTGTTCCTGGGATTGTAAACACCAATGCTCTACTGATTGAGCTACAGGAAAGCTTGAGCAAAATAAAGACTTGGATCAAAAATGTTTAAGCATTGAATTAAGAAATGCATTTAGAATTTATGTGATTTCGCTCACCATCTTTGAAGTTTTTTCCCCACTGAAGTGCATTCTGGGACTACCTTGGAATTTTAAAAAGCTGCAATTTCACTGCCTTCGCATCGGAGGCGTGTCTTATGATGCCTTCAAATGCCATCAAGCACTGTCAAGTTTAACTTTCATGTGCAAATTTCTCTAAAGTGATATATTCAGGTTTCAGTTTCTGATCAGTGGATGTCCATGATTGTTCCAATAATGTGATTTCAAAAATTCCATTATAAAGACTGCACTCATTGAGCAACTTTCCATAACTTTTATGAAATCACATTAATCTTCAATTTTCGAGAGGAATGTAATTGATATGCTTGTATATAATGTGTATTTTTGATGCTTCTTCCTTTAAATGTTTGTTTTCGGTTTGGGGAAGATTAACACTCAATAGGCACCAAATTACACTATGACCAATGGATAATTCATCCTGGTAAATTAGACTATGGTTCAAGTTAACTTTTGCATCATCTTCCCTCTGCTCTACCTGTGTCTCTGTGTTGATAAATGTGCTAGTATGAAGGTTTACGGTCTTGTTAACCTGAAACATTTGACACTAAGTCCAACACCCAACTCAAAAAAAATTGTTTCAGGTATTTAAATATTCATATGCCACGTTCTTTAATTAGAATGTTTTCAGATTAGTACATTGTTCACCTTTTTGTTTAGGGATGTTTAATTTAATTGTTTTGATGTTGATATCACCAAAACATTTTTTTTTTATTATTGTAATGCATGCACTACACCGATTCTCATTATAAACGATTCACTGCTGCCTTTACTTAGTTTAGCTGATCTACTTTCACCAAAGTATCAAGGTTGAATTTATAGCTGTATCCTGTATTTGGAGTCAGTTTGTTGCTATGTGCAAACGACAGGGGTCTGATACACTGGAAGCCGTATTTCTGTCAGATAGGACAGGTACTGCCATGATTTCTAATAAAATAAAAAAACGATTTTTTTTACAATTTCTTTTTAAGAAAGTGTGTTTTCTTGCAAAGTGTAATAAAGCAGTCAATGTTGATGCACTTCCTCTTAAACAATAACAAAATGTATATACACTACTGCTCAAACGTTTTAAATGTTTCTCGAAGTCTTATGTTCTCCAAAAGGTTAAATATTACATGTCAAAATAACGCATCTATTTAATTAAAAAATAACTTTTTGATGAAAGTTTTCTCTTCAGGATACTTTCAAATTTTACTGTCTTCCGTCTAATTTTACTGATCCGTTTAACGCATCCTTGCTGAATAAAAGTATTAATTTCTTTCTGAAAAATATCTTCCTGACCTCCAACTTTTGAACAATGTAAACACATTTACAAACGAAAAGAAATTAGAACGTTTACAAACAAATCGAAAACCTCAAATCATGAGTCAAATGGAAGACCAAGACAATTTCTAAGAAAACTTGAACAAAATACAATCTTTATTCTTTATGTACATTACATACAATGCAGTTCTTATAGGTTCTACACATTCATGAGAGCCACAGTGTAGTGCTGACATCTCAATGCGCCCTCTCTCAGGAGCAGAGCCGAGATGACGATTTCCAGGAGAGAGGAAAAGAAAAAAGTCATTTCATCTCTGACACTGCAGAAATGTACACCGAACGCAAGAAAATGTATTTGGCATTGAGTGCGACAAAAAAAAAGTATCCGGTAGTAAGTGTCAATCCTCGTGTATCCATGATTTCATTAGTTTTTTTCCCCGTCGTTTCTTTCTTCCTGGCACAAAGACAATTCTAGCTACGAAAAGGCAAAGAAAGCCCTGGATTACAAATCATAAACCAAATTGCTTTCACACCAGAAAAGAAACCGAGTGCAGAAAAATAAAAAAAAATAAAAATACACAAATGGGCCAATCACAGATAAATCAAACTTGCACACTCTGGTTCACTCTAAGGGCATCTTCACAGACGCGCGCCTCACTTCACAAGGGCCAAACTACAGCTGACGCGAAGTTCAAGGAATTGAGATATGACACTTGGGAGGACACAATCAGCAGGGTGAAGTATATTGTGCTGTCCCGTGGTTCTTTGAGCCTTCGTTTTTCCGCGTGGATGAAGCCACTAGTACAGCAAATTTAAGAGCTATCCAATTACAGGATTTTTTTTTTCTTCTTTTTTGCAGGGTTAACACTTTTCCTACTCGTGCAGAGGGACACAAACAATTCTAAAACGACTGCTGTTAAACTAACACTGCACAAATGGAGACCAAGTTATCCAGATGTACACACTCATGTGGACACACTATATGGAAGACTATCGTCCAACTTACACTTCAACACACTGTCCTATATTTCAAACAATCCGGAAGCTCATACGGAATGAAGGACACATACAAACATCTCTATGAGAACATACATGACATGACATTCAGGGCTCAAGATCACCAAGAAATAATAATAATATTAATAATAAATAGTGAGGGGTCTCTTCTGTCTTCGGTGGTCCCAATAAGGCTTCTTTGCGTTGGTACCAGTCCGCTGAACAGTCAATATAACACAGCAACATGAACTGGACTACATTGAGTTTGGACAAAAGCAACCACAACCTTAAGTAAACAGCAATCCACACTTGAAAATTTCAATTTATCCACGTCTTCGGTTTGTCTAATTGCAGCAAAGTATTTGGCAGATCCATTCACAAACGAATATGAATGTAACGACCTGTTATAAAGTACAAGGTGTTGCCATAAATGAATGTGCTACTAATATTTGTGTTCCTACATACACAGAGTGGGAAACATTTTGTGTGTACAAGTCTGTATATGATGCCTTGAACATATCTCTGTATTCCTTAAAAGTAAGCATTGTGAATGACAATTTGTATTGACGGATCTATTAAAGAGTCAAAGAAAGCGCTAATGTCATGGCAGCATCCAATAGCAGCAGCAGGTTTAGATGGAAACCAGTATTCAAATCCAGTATTGAGTAAACAGTGGACAGCTCCTTCAGAATGACTTCATCTGAAGGTGTATTCAAATCAGAACAGACTCTAGAGGGAGCTCTGATCTTTGCCTCTGGCCTTCTCTGGCTCATTTGTCCATAAAAATATGTTTTAAAATAACAAGGCATAAAGGAAACCATGATGATCACACATCTTCTAAATCAAATCCACCCCTTTATGATGCAAACTGCTTGGATTTATGACTTTTTTCATTGTGTGAGAATATTTAAATGATAAAACTGAAATAGTCTGACCAAAGGTTTGTTTAAAAATAAAAGTTCGCAATTTGGCAGATATGCAAATTTAAACCCAATTCTGACACAGATATAAAATCAAAAATTAAAAAACAAAACAAAAAAACAACACCCCTGGCATGCCAGAGTAGAAAATTATATTTCTGCATTTTAAATAAGTCTCAGTGATGTTTAAGTGGCATTACATCTGTAAGAGGAAACAGTAGGTGGGCATGGCACACCTCGGGTGGAAAATGTAGAAAAATAACTTCTGTTTTTGGTGGGAGGAGTTTAAGAGGTCTATAGTGGGTGTGGCCTAATATGTGGGGCTACAGGGTGATGAGGTCGACAAGGTTACCCTTGGGCGGGGTCATATTGTCAGGGAAGAAATTGACGAGCGTGTCGAACAGCTGTGTGCGCTGGGCGTACGTCTGATCCACGTCTGAAAAGCCTGTGAAGAAGAAAAGTAAAAAGATCAATATTAAGAATAAAAGCAATACAGTGGAACCCACTTATCTTGAACTCGGGTCTCTTGCCAACCCTATTACGTTGCCGTTTTTGAAGTGGAACCACCAAAATCCCTCATTGTCTAAGCATTTTCTTATCAGTTATGTTGATTCTTTTATGTCACCGAACCCTAATATCTCAAGCACAAAAGAGGGACAAAGTCACCACTTTACATCGGTTATCTCGATCCCCGGGACTAATGATCGTACCGAGTTCACTGCGAAAGCGCTGAGTTCGCGTTGCACGTGCATCACGGTCTGTACGGTCGCTCACTCCACTGACACTTCACTCACTCTTGCGGTGCAGTGATCCAGCCGCAGAAGAACGTGCAAAAATCAAGATTTACAGATGCTTATATTGGAAGAGGCACAGGAGTTTGCCATCACCGTCCAGTAATTCCAAGACAAAGACGTTGTTACTGATAAAAGCATTTGTTTTCAAGCAGACCATTAAAGGCAAAAAGCAACAAAACATTTTAGACTTTGTAAAGAAACCATATTAACCGCGTGTACAATACTTTCAGAACTGTGTCAGAGCGAAATGACTGTTATGATCGCACATGTTTATGTGTGATGTGACTGTTTACGCTGTGAGCGAAATTGTGTTTGCAATGTTGGAGAATATAATTAAAGGTTTGTATGGAGAATCAAAGGTGTTTTTTATTGTATACTGGTAAATCTCTGCTGTTAGTTGGTGCACATATGCCTTTTGTTGTTAGCAAACATATACAGTGTATGTACACTTTTATTGCATGAACGGTTATCTCACTAAACGGTTATCTCCATTATAGGTTCCACTGTATAATGAATATTTGAACAACTCGTCCAATGATTTGCACAGCTGTAGTAAAAGCAAAAAAAACATGATTGAAAATAATATGAACAAAGCGCTCACCTAAAGGAATGAAGTCTGAGCTGGATTTGAACAGAGCAGAGGGCAACAGCTGGAACTACAGGAAGCACACGCACATGTAAATTCACATACCGACTCAGAAGTTTATTGTTTGTAATTAGAGGCTAAAGGCTGGTTAACACAAAGGACGATAAATTATGATATAGTTATAGTTCTTAATAGTTCACACTATAACTATAATGATCACGGCAAAGAGAAACGATCACTTTCAGAACATTTTTCTAGTTGATGAACGATAAAAACATTGAGAGCCAATCAGAGCTTAAGCTAACAAAACGGCAAAACATGCTTACAATAAACAGAGCAGATGTCTTCTGCTGGCGTAGACGCAAATATAGTTATTCTTGGTGTGAACCGGAATTTAAGCATTTAAAGTAATAATGTTTATAGCGATTCTGACCTCTTTTGTCTCTTCGGGGTCAGTGTGGTCCACAGTAAGAGACAAATCATTCTGTAGATATTTAAGTGCATTCAAGGGCTCTGTCTGAGCCTTCTCCTCAAACCTGCAAACACAAAACAAATGAAAGTAAACATGACAACATGTTGAAAAATGGCTTAATTTGTATTTTGATATTTATGCATTAGGCAGATGCTTTTTCCAAAGTGATTTACTGTCGACTAAATGACCTGAACATTTAAGGAACACATTGACATTGTAATCAGTTCTTGCTTTGGGTTGAACCCATGACCTTGGCGTTGCAAGCGCCACGCTCTACTATTTGAGCTACAGGAAATTTAAACAGTATAATCTAAAAAAAAAAAAAGAATTTCTCATACATAATAATTCCTAAAAACTATGGCCACAAGAGGGCACTAAGACAGCAGAAATCACATGCACTGATGGAAAAATACTACTGTAACTTAATCACTAACTGCAGTGCTGCATGACACTGCAATTACATAACAATACAGCTTCATCCTAATGGTTTACATTCAGAACAGACAGATCACAGCAGGATCAGAGAAAGTGCATGTACTGCATTTTAACAGTGGAGACAAACTATTTAACATGGAACAGATATCTAAACACTTTCCTAGTGCCATTTGGTAACCAAGCGTATCTGACAGTTTTCTTTGGCTTCAAACAGAGAGACTTGAGACCTAATTCAATAAACATTATTCTCAAGCACAATTTCTAATCAAGAACTGTGAGGTCAGAATAATGCATCTCTCTTGATAAGCAGTTTGTAATAAATAGGTGAACTCTTGAACTCGGATAAATGTTTGTACCTGTATTTGCGAATGAGATATTTGCAGTGGCGAAGAAGATATTCTTTTGAAGGCCGGCACAGCTTTAAGGACCAAAAATCATCCAATCGCATTTTAGGAGAGCTGGACTTCCCAGGGTTTCCACCGAAAAGGTAATGCACCTGTGTAACATTATTATTAATATTATTATTAAGAAAGTAAATGTGGACTTCCACCAGGGTAGTTGGGGTTGTAATCTACAAATTTTGAGTTATCAGGTCAGATCTTTAACGAATCCTAAACCACACCACCACCACACTCATCGTAAATGTTAAGTTCATATTTTCCATGGGCGTGGAAGCGAAATGATCTACATTACCTTGTGCAACTCATCGTAAACTAGCTGATGAGCAAAACGAGGACAAGGTTCTTCTTCCTGTAGGGTCTTAGTGGGGTTTTCTTTCACCGCCTGATCATTCTTATAAACACATGACCTGCACACAAACACACAGAGTTAGCCTTTCATACTAAACTGAGCATACTGTCCTTGCAAGTGTACACACACGCACCCATCCAAATCAAGTCAAATAAACAAAATGACAGAAACCAGCACACCAGATCCAAAGGAAACACTGACAGACCAATTTTTCAGAAGCTGTAAGCCAACCGTTTCAATTAGTGTACAGAACAAAAGGTTTTTATCCCCCGTTTAAGTACAAAGTACATTTAATACACACACACACACACAGAAGCAGAGAACATTCTGTTCCTGTTTGATGGTCACCAACTCCCTTTCTGAAGGTCAGCCAGGCCTTTGAAATTATGCTTTCACTCTGGCTTTATTCAATATATGTGAATGTGCATATAAGCAGAGAACAATTTCTGTAAGGGGTCTTTGCAAGATACATTTACGGGTATTATATGCTCAGTGCTGCCTATTTCATGCACTGAAAAGAGGACATACAGTTCAGGAAGGAGAGAACATGTTTTCTCATCATAACTGAAGATTTTCTTACTTTCTAGCCGTGTATGGCAATCTAAAACCTCAGGAATGAAGCGCCTGAAGGCATGTTGTGGATTACCAATGCAGGCAGTCCTCAGGGCCACAGAGTACAAACACAGGTCTAAGTGTGCTCATTAGCATTCAACGTGCAACGCTGTACAGATGAAGAGCGTGTCCGAGAACTCACGCACCAGTTGTTGCGTGCAATGTCGTAGATCCAGAAGGAGTTGCGGACATTCTCCTCGCGTTTGTCTTTGTCTTTGCTGAGTCCTGACAGAACATGGATCTCATTGAGCTCCGGGTCGATGGTGGCACGCTGAGTGAATCCGGTCATTGGTACTGCAACAAACACACACAGGCTAAGAGATGGTATAAAGTGACATGATGTAGTAACTTGAATATTCTACCAAGCGTACAAAATTAACATCTTTGCCCTTTTTTTTTTTTAACAGGCATGAAGTTACATTTTGCATTATTACATTCATTTCAATATATTATTAATTAAATCTTTTTAACCATTACTGTTTATAACCATTTACAGTGGCGTTCACTTATCTCGAGTCACGATTAATTCGGCAATACTATTATGTCGACGTTTTTGAAGTGGAACCGCCAAACTCCCTATTTGGCTTATTATTTTCTTGTTGGTTATGTCGATTCTGTTATGCTGCCGAAATTAATATCTTGAGCACAAAAAAGCGACAAATTCTCCACTTCACATGGTTATTTCGTTACTAACTAGCGTACCTAGTTCACTGCGCATGCGCGGAGTTTGCCTTGCCGCTCAAACTAATCGTGGCAACACTGTTGTGTAAAAAGACACCAAAAACTCAAGCATGTACATTCTCATTTAATAACTCACATCATGTACATTAATAAATATTGATGTACATGACAGCTGCACTTCCACCATTACTCTGACAGGTGGCGATGATAGGCTGTCTGACCTGTCAATCATGCAAGACGACGTGATTGGCTGTGCTGCCATGAGGGCAGGTTCTCCTCATCTCATCGACGCTTTTCTTAAAGGGACGAGCCACTGCACAGCGCAGAGAGGAGAGCGGGAGAGACCGCTTTTTCTTTTTGTTCTGATTCTGACTGGTGTTTGTTTTTTTATTGTGTGAATTTCACACACAAGCACTCTGTACTGAGCCTGTCATGCAAGCAACATTTGAAATTTGATCTTCCATAAAAAGGTTAATCAAGATTGATTAACCTTTTTATGCAAGATCAAATTTCAAATGTTGCTTGCATGACAGGCTGTTGCATGCATGACTGGGTGTGGGTTATGCCAACAATTTTTTTACCCAAAACCCACTGGCTATATGAGCGTGCGGATTATCTGCGTCTGTGGGTTATATGTGGGAAAATATATGTTAATATATGTAATATCTCGCGAAACGGTTATCTCAATTATTTTTTTGCAACCCCCGAAGCTGTCGACATAACCGAACTCCACTTTAAATACATGTATTTTATTAACATGAAAGTATTAGGAGAAATATAATAATTTATATGTCTATAAATTTATATAAATATTGCATTTGCTAATAAATTTGCTCATTTATTTATATTTACACACACACAGACACACACACCCCTAAAGGATTATTAGGAAACCCTGTTCAATTTATCTAATTATCTGATTATCTAATCAACCAAACACATGGTAGTTGCTTCAATGTATTTAGGGGTTGGTCCTGGTCAAGACAATCTCCTGAACTCCAAACTGAATGTCAGAATGGGAAAGAAAGGTGATTTAAGCAATTTTGAGTGTGGCATGGTTGTTGGTGCCAGAGAGGCCGGTCTGAGTATTCCACAATCTGCTCAGTTACTGGGATTTTCACGCACAACCATTTCTAGGGTTTACAAAGAATGTTGTGAAAAGGGAAAAATATCCAGTATGCGGCAGTCCTGTGGGCGAAAATGCCTTGTTGACGCTAGAGATCAGAGGGGAATGGGCCGACTGATTCAAGCTGATAGAAGAGCAACTTTGACTGAAATAACCGCTCATTACAATCAAGGTATGCACAACATTGAGGCGGATTGGCAACAACAGCAGAAGACCCCACCGGGTACCACTCATCTCCACTACAAATAGGAAAAAGAGGCTACAATTTGCACAAGCTCACCAAAATTGGACAGTAGAAGACTGGAAAAATGTTGCCTGGTCTGATGAGTCTCGATTTCTGTTGAGACATTCAGATGGTAGAGTTAGAATTTGGCGTAAACAGAATGAGAACATGGATCCATCATGCCTTGTTACCACTGTGCAGGCTGGTGATGGTGGTGTAATGGTGTGGGGGATGTTTTCTTGACACACCTGAGCATTGTTTCTGACCATGTCCATCCCTTTATGACCACCATGTCCCCATCCTCTGATGCTACTTCCAACAGGATAATGGACCATGTCACAAAGCTCGAATAATTTCAAATTGGTTTCTTGAACATGACAATGAGTTCACTGTACTAAAATGGCCCCCACAGTCACTAGATCTCAACCCAATAGAGCATCTTTGGGATGTGGTGGAACGGGAGCCTTTTGCCCTGGATGTGCATCCACAAATCTCCAATATGGACCAACATTTCTAAAGAATACTTTCAGCACCTTGTTGAATCAATGCCACGTAGAATTAAGGCCGGTCTGAAGGCGAAATCGGGTCAAACACAGTATTAGTATAGGGTTCCTAATAATCCTTTAGGTGAGTGTACAGCAATACCTTGAGATACGAGCGTACCGACATACGAGTATTCCAAGATACGAGCAAACATGAGCACATTTTTTGCTTTGAGATACGAGTAAATATTTGAGATATGAGCAGCTTACAGACGCCGACACTAGGTGGTCAAGCACTCTAAGCAGCTCAAGCTGCCTCATTTATGGGGTAATCGCATATGATCTCCACTAGAGGGCCACCTTGGTTTTACAGCGGTGGTTACTGGGGGCGACGAGTGATTCAGGAGTATTAAACTGTGAGCAGCTCAAGTTGTGTGTTCAATAATAATAAATGTGAGGTTCTGAGGCCATCCAATACACTAAACAGGAAGAAACACTACACTTCCATATTGTGTTTCCATTGTCCACAATTTCCCTCCCTCCTAATCCTAAAAAAATTATTTGAGATACGAGCAATTCGAATTACAAGCTCAGTCCTGGAACGGATTGTGCTCACATCTCAAGTTATTACTGTAGTTGTGAAATATGCAGTACAATGTCAAAGCAGCGCTTTAGACCGTTTTAATCTCTGAATTGCTCTGCAATTCTAATTTATTCACCCTTTTGTTATATACTCATAAGAAATCATCAGCCTTGTTTGGAACTACATGATAAATTATTTTTTTTGGGTGAACAACTTCTTTAAGGTGTGGTTGTGAGCCTACTGTTTGGGCTCACGGTTTCCTTCCTGGTAAATTGTGTTCTGTTCAGTCTTATTTTTGTCTCTCTCCATGCCGCCTTCTAGCTCGTTCTCTTTCTGTCACCCCCTGTCCTCGTCGCACACACACATCTCTCTAACACGATAACAGAGAGAACACAGAGGTCTTTTTATACTCTCTCAATGCGTCAAGTCGCCCATTGAGATTTTACACAATCTGTTTATGGGAACAGGAAGTGTGTCACAGGCCTGTGTCTGCACAATCTCTCCTCAGGCTTCACAGAGCACTCACGCTCCTCCACCTTCTGTGGCTCTCTTTGCAAACTGGTTGTTTGAATTGGCATTTCCCTCTGAGCTAGTCACAATATCATAAGATAACTACTGATTATAGAAAGAGAAGACAAATTTGGGGGATACTATGTGGGTGTGTAGACTTCATGACCAGTCAACTCATCAAATTCTTGCCTGTGATGATCAGAGATGTTTTACAAAATCTGCTTTGTTAGAAGACTTGACTGTGCGTGCAAGTATCAATTGTTTGTGTGTAGCTTGTGTGTGGTAGGTGAGTTAAACACCACAAGTGCGTGGGCATGAAGTATTTCTAAGAACTCGCTCAGTTCTCCAGAAGTCATTTCAGTATTGTTAAATCTTGATTTTGTGCTGATAGAGGGCAGACGCTGAGATGACCTGCTTTCACATGTTTGTTTGATTTTTGCATATTATTATTGTATTTAATATTCTTAATGAGCTTTAATGTTTATATTTACTTTGTAATTTAAAGGGGGGAGGGTATATTTCAATTAAACTTTATTTTTAATAATTTTAGGGTAATGGAACTTAAATGGAAATTATAAAAGTTTCCATCTAATATTTAATTTCAAATCACAAAAAACAACAATATTTATAGTTTTAATTTTTCAGCAATAACAACACTGCCAAAAAACAAAAACTGTAGGCTACCGCAAATTCACCTCAAAGAGAGAGGTGCTGTTATATTAAGCTATTACTTAAAACTTGCAGAAAAGCCCTTATATCAAAAAAGCCCTTATGCGGGGACTAAAATATCATAGACACTTTAGTCAGTAAGTAACCACCCAACAGCTACTTAAATACTGATATTTTCTCTAAAATTATTTTTTTACGTAACTAAATTTGTCATCTAGAGCTGCAAATATCTAGTCTACTAAAGAAGGCTATAAATATTAAAATGTGTATTTTCTGTAGTCTTCACAGGCAAATATCTTGATGAGCGGCAGAGAACATGTTATTTGTAGAGCAGCATGTTGCAACCTCAAAAACTCCTGTCTCAAAGTCTCCCTGCTCAGGAATTTGCTGCAATATTCACATGACAGTCCTCAAGAAAAACGTTCTTCGCCATCATCCAGACCAGCAGATCTGTGTCTATCAATATCAGGAAGACAGATGATGTCAAGTTGATTTAGCTGTTGAACAGTTGGACTGCAATAGATCACGTTCGCTTCAGCTGCGCGTAACAGGCCGCCGCAGTGACATAATCCCCACCTGATTCAACTCTATTTCTGAACATGATGTCACCTTCATGCTCAAGATTCCTACACTCTCCTTCTAAGGGTTTCTTCACAGGGCACAGCTTTGTAAGAGTCATTCTTACAGTACGACCAAAAAAAAACATTAATTGTGTTACTAAGACTTATAAATCACAGCCCGTATTTATTCTTTTTTTTTGTTGACAAATTTATAGTTTGCCATTGATATCCTACCCATGCCAGAGTCCTTTTTGGTGCCATCCGAGATGATCTCCACATGATCACCGTCAACATCGTAACTGAAGAAATCGTTCAAGTAAGTTTTGGACCTCTGACCTCCGAAAACATACAAGCAGCGATTTCTCTGCGGGAGAGATAAACAGAACTGTCACAACAAATTTGTTGATAAAACCACCCATATATATATATATAACAAAAAAACACTATTTTACTTTTTATATTATAGATTTTGTTATTCAGTGATTCAAGACTTTGGTCATATTGCCCAATCCACAAAGGCATCAATAAAAGATGTAAAATATCCACTTAGAGCACTTTATGGGTCGTTACTAAGGAGACGAACCGTGTGGAAAAGCATGCAGTGTCCGATGCGGGACTGGATGTCCTCTGGCCCTGCATTACAAGAGTCTTCTCTAAGCAGACTCCAGCTGCCAGCTTGACAGTGATACGCGTAAAGCCCGCTGAACTGAGGTTCTGACGTCCTGCCGTCATCCACGCTGCCGTTACACGTCAGAATCCGACCACCAAAAGTGTAAATCATGTGCTTCTCAGAGTCCATGCACATCTGAGAAAGACAAAGAAGCACAAGCTTTGTTCAACATTGAGCGATCCTGAACGATTCATCAAGAATCTGTAAAAGGGAGACTCCTGGTGGTACACCGGCATAAATCCTGAATAATTTAGCGTCATTTAATATGCGTACCTGGTGGTCAAACACGAGCTTGGGTCCTCCATCAGCGGACGTGTCCTCACTGAGGAGGGTCCACGTGTTGGCATCAATGTCATAGCAGTAGAAGTCACTTTTCAGGGACTTGCTGTTTCTGACTGAGGAGTCCAGGTAACGGCCCAGTGTATAGATCTGCCTCCGCTGAGAGTCGATGCACATTTTGTGGCACGAGCGCGCACTGGGACCATTCTAAAAGAAATACATTACATCTTTAGAGTTTTCACCCCTTACACGACACGCTCAGACAACCAATAGACCATGACGCATATTGCACACAAAAATGTATTTATTTTAAAATTGCAAGTTGTAACCTGCTTATCATTACACTATTTCAAGTTTTTTAATGAATCTATAGGGGCTTTCGCACTAAAGGAACTTTTTCATAGTTTCTATAACTAAAGTCCTGCACAACAACCAGAGCAGTAGGTCATAAGTGACGGCTTATGTCACTTCAAAGTTCCAACTGGTGGTGAGAATGAAACCACAGAAATGGCCCCTGGTGGCTAGTTCCCATAAACACCCAGTGCAAAAACCCCTCATCAGAGAAACCACCCAGGCCACATATTAGTCAGACAGGCCCTTCCTGGGTTAACGTGCGCTTCTTAGTCAAAAGTCAGAGAGTTTACCACACTTTGGCTGTTTGTAAGGCGCTATATAAACCATCTCCATTTATAACCTCCATTAGCATTGCAGCCATCACTCTACATATTTCTCATAATCATTTCAATCGCTTACTCATCCCCAAACTACTTCAACTATGAGTCAAAAAGTCCAATCTAAGTAACCAACAGATGAAAGAAGGCATCCATCAACGCACTTTGTACAGAAAATGAAGTATGCGAAACAGTTGAGTCATGGTTGAAAAGAAACCCTCTTTCACTTTCTCTCTTACCTCTTTCTCTGTATCCCTGGATATGCAGGCCCATTGATTCTCCTTCACACTGTATGCCCAGAAATCAGCCAAGTCCTGCGTTCCATCCCAGCCACCAAACAGATACACTGTTTCTGTTGGACAAAGAGGTGAATAAAAATGAAAAACAAAGACAAAGTGTCCGTGAGTGGGTGAGGTGTTTTACACCTTTGTAAGAAGCTCAATACGGAAGGATAAAAAAAATGTTATGGTACTTTTTTTAAGCTGTTATAAATCATAATATTCTTGAGAAGCAGCTGTGAGCTGAGGTTGAAAGGCTGATGTCGCCATAGTGATGAGCAAAGAAATTGTTTGAGCTATTGAGCATCAGCTGAGCTGTAGAGTGGGTTACTCAAGGTCAGTCTGAACACACAGGGCCACATGAGGGCTGTGGGATCGATTGTTCCTCCAACAAGCAGATCACAGATTCACACGCACATTTAAAACAGCCCTTAACTTGTAACTCTGCAGTCTTAGCAGACATTCCATTACAAACAAGACAGGACAAGCTAAACACCACTGCGATAATCGCCCAGTAAGAAAATGACGCAAGATGTACCTGTCTGAACATCAATGACCATCTGATGACCTCCTCTCATGCCGGGTCTGTTATCGTCGCCATCGCCTAATCCGAAAGAACAAGAAAGAATGGAAATTAATGAAGAGGTGTGTGTCAGGAACAAGAATAAGGAAGATATATTGAATATCAATCCACCCCTTAAGTCATTTAATACAGCAGATACGGATTCCCTGGAGTCCAGCATTCAGATTCAGAGACCGTCGTTTGTAGCTTGCAGTCATACCTTTGTTACATTTGGGGATGATCTGACTCCAGCGGGGCTTATAATCCTGCTGGCTGATGTACTGATTAAATAAACCATCTGGAAGAGAACAGATAAAGGGCACTTTAATTTGCTAATGTATGTTCCCTGAGGGGCAAACAAGTGTACATTAGGTTCAAATTACCGCAATTTACATTGAGACCACTAAAAAGAATTTGTAACAACAACAAACATTATTTGTTTATTCCTCCCAAAAATCTGTCTGTTCTTGACCAGCCCGACACAGCAACACAGAAAGCAGAGAGATTCACAACCTCCAGTTATTTAGATCACCGTCAAGGAGTACAGTAATCCCTCGCCACTTCGCGGTTCAAGCCTCAGTGCCTCATCGCGGATTTTTCAAAAATATTTATCAAAAAAATAAAATTCAAAAATACATATCAGCAGCCGTATTGCGAAGAGCAGCGTTGCTTCATCGCGTTGCGAGAGAAACGGTTTCCCAGGATGCCAGACAAAGAGAGAAACTTTCTCAGAGGCTTTGTACACACACACAGGCGTGCAGACAAGACACGTGATTGGTTCCAATGAGAGCACGAGTAGATGCATCCCGTGAGCTGATTGGCTGATCCTACTTCGCAGATTATCACCTATCGCAGGGGTGGCCAACCTGTTCAGCATGATGAGCCACAAAATAAAGCTCATGACTGCGGAGAGCCGCATAAAAGACTGTTGACGTGGGAATTTGCGATTGTTGACGGGGTTTTGACATTAAGAATGTCTCACACATATATCACATATTTTATATGTCTATACATAAAATTTTTACACATTATACATAAAATCACACCCGCCAGCTATATGAAGGTGCTGGAAACATGCTTCTGTGAATTATATATGCGGGTAAAAACTGTATATTATCTCATTGACGGTGACCGGAAGTAGAAAAAGTATGTCGTGAATAAGGTTTGGTAATGTAGTGATCGGTTGGAAAACGTCTCCAGTTACTATCGTAACCTCTGTTATTTTTCCATATTCCGTTTAGAGAAGTGTGAAGGAAATATTCTGACGCGCTTATGCTATTTATACCGTCAGTCTGACAGTCGCGCTACGATTGGCCAGTTCTAAACTGCCGTTATCCCATAAGGTTTCAGAAATTTCGCTTCAGAAATTCCACTCTCGAAAGGGAACGCGCTTCTGCGCGCCTCTATTTGAATTCGGTAAAAACATAACGTCCACGTAAGCGGCGGCTTATCTTGGCAGGATACACGTAAATTTATGTGGTTTTTTTTCTGTAGACAAAAAGGTCTCCGCGGGCTGGATGAGAGCCGCAAAAGAGCAGTCAAAGAGCCGCATGCGGCTCGCGAGCCGCGGGTTGGCCACCCCTGACCTATCGATTGGGGTTCTGGTTCACATTAACCACGATAGACGAGGGATTACTATCCCACATCTTCCTATTGATAGCATGAACCATTTTCAAATGGTTACCTCAAACTTAAACAATTTATTCAGATGACTTGCATGAAAGGTGTTCCAAAAACACATTCTTCAAATTCAGTCGCAAACTTCGATTCATAGACAAGTTAACTTTTAAGTTGCACATTACTGACATATGACCACCACTGTTATAGGAACTACAAAGCTCTCAACTTTGTGTGAAACCACCTTTTCGGTCAAAAAGCAGCAAGTTAGTCATTATGAATCATTGTGTTAGTTACACGTATGCATTTGGCAGACACTTTTATCCAAAGGAACGTATACTACATTCAAGCCATACATTTTATGAGTACATACATTTTGTGGAAATCGAACGCATGATCGAGTGCCATCCTCAACTGTTTGAACTAAAGAAACGTCATTTAAATTGTTAAAATATCTTGATAATTTCTGCACCCTTCAGTCAAAACAACTATTAGTTTAGGTGAGAGTATGTATGTATATGTATTCATATAGTGGGAGTATGAGGAACTAAAGCTTTGAAACAGTTAAAAATGAATTTCATAAATTAAAAGAAAACAATGACATAAAGCATTTGGCTTGCCACATTACACGATTATAATCCAGAACCATACCGTTCCTTACAGTGAACAAACATGCCCACATTCCCTTCTTAATGAATGTGGCACATATCCATATGATGAAACACTGGGTGAGGTACCTCTCACGGCTTTGTCTATGAGCTCCTCGCAGGCGTCAAAGTCTCCTCTGAGGACCAGCCGCTCGTGAAGGTGTGTGAGCATAGGGTGCTCCAGAGCAATCCGTGTTTTCTTCTGTAAAGACTCGAAGGCTTCTGTGTAATTGTGTTGCCGGAAGTGTTTCAGGCACAGGCGGATGGCCTCCTGTTCACGGTACTATTTCAAAAGGGAAAAAAAAACACTGTAACGTCCCTTCAAACCATGTTTAATATCGCATGAAAATGCTTATGCAAATGTTATAAATGTTTTTTCTTACTGGAACAGCTTGGTAATTCAAAAACTGTTAATGATTATGGCATAAAAAGACAATGACGCAGATTACTGAAATAAAGCTAATAAAAAAGATGAAAAAAAAACAGGAAACATTTAACACTTCAATCTGCATGCTGTACGACTTGTGTGTGATTAACTTTAAAAGTACACCATGTAACTTTCAATGTTCTAGAACATTGCTTTGGTTGCGTTTCAGCTCAGCTCTGTGGTTATCCCACTGCTCATAAAACAAACCCTACCAGGCTTAAGAGATTTAACCAGTTAAGATGGAAAGGATCTCAAGCTGAAGATGTTACTGAAGCTATACCCATTATCAGACACGGTACTTCCTTGAAAATAAATTCCAGCACAGCACTGAAACAACCAGAAATACAACAAGAAATTACCCTTCAAATAGATAATGCTTTACAAGGAACTCTGTTAGAGAGATAAAAAGGCAATTTGTCTGTTCAATAAAACACCTTACTCACCTGTTGACTCATAAAAACACCATCTGTGTCGCTTTTACAACATTTCAAATTCCTCACCAAGTCACCATCTCCAGAAAAGGCAAACCAATGTTGATTCTTGTTTTATTACTAGGAGACCACTGTCTGTTTGTTTGTTTTTAAACGGGCGATTCAGTTTCTGGAATTAAATGGGCTTGCTTCCGTTTCTTTTAACCGGGCGAACCAATTGTAGTGCAGTTGGATGTTTGGACACAACTCACCTTACTGTACCAGTTAAGGCAGGGCTGGACAACGTCTGGATCTTCAATGCCGTGTAGCTCAATATACCAGATGCTGAAGTTAAAGCTGGGGCCCCATGACATCAGAGGCACTGTATACAAGCAAACATTCAGACATATACTGAAAAACAGCAAGTTTACCTTGCTTAAAAAAAAAAAAATGTAAATGTCCTATTTCTGAAACAGACCTAATAGATTTCAATGTCTGAAACAAAAAAAAATGTTAAACACTTAATTTACTTTGTTATGTGAAAGAGTTGCAGAGTCATTCAATCACTCATTCTACTCATTCCCTTCCTCTGAAATCACGTGATGACTAATCTTTCCCCTAAATGTGTCAGTACATGAATTCATCGGGTCTTTTGCTGCAAACACTCACCTATTTTAATGAACCTGCAGGGAAACATCTGCTCATCAATCTTGTGCTTTAGCGTGAATGTCTCCTTGTTGAAGTCATTCTTAAGGCCACTAGGATTAGATGAGAAAGACAGTGAATGACCACATCAGATCACAAGAAGCCATTTTCCCAAACATTACTCACGTCTCAAGAGACACTATAGGCCATTTTATATGTTTCCAGTGCCCTATTACTAAGTGAAGTATATCTGGTCAAAAGCTAAGACTCTGTAAAGCTTATCTGACATAAAGATTAGCCTGTAAGGAGACTTTAATCACAAACAAACATTTTCCATTCTGACTCACCTTGACAAGAGTTCTGTCATGTTTTCTTCACTCATGCCTCCGAACACCTTGAATTTCTTCAGGTTGCACACGTGGGTTTTCTCATATTTGCCATATGTGATGCTCAGAACGATAGCTGGTCTCTCCAGTTTTAAGATCAAGTACTGAAAAAGAGAAAAATAAATTGTTATACCAAAGCAATTCCAAGACAAAATGTTCTAGCTATGACACATCAGAAACATTTGTAATTTCTAACATCAATAACTATACAGATCATTTAAAAAACAGCAAATCTAGACCTATTTCTAGTATCATCCACAATTGTCCATGTTCTAAAAGTTGGACAAGTTCAAGGATATTTTGTAATGAAAGCAATAGCACCTTCTTCAGATGCAGGTGAACAGAAGGGGCTCTATTACTCATATTGCCCTCAAGAAAACAATTAAATCAACTGCAAACATACATGACAGAACAGCCCGCAAATCACGGCTTGTAAAGAATTGTTTAGAACAAGGACACCTTGCATAGAGACCCTAAAAACGAATGGGCTACTGTCACTGAAGATGGGAAAGGTGAGAATAATTTTTCACACAGATTGACTGAGATACTCCATCCACTACCACTGAAGGCCGACTGCACTAAGAACTTGGTAAAAAAAAATGATTTTAGAACATTCAGACCATTTAAACCACGGATGAAACACTGATTGAATTTTCTGATGAGTTACATGTAGAGTGGTCAAATGCAGCATTATTTATGTGGACAAAAAAAGGATAATCAAATGACCTGTGATTTCAAAGTTCTTAACCCTGTGAAGAGTTACTGTGCATTTTTAGTAAAAGGTCAAGAGTGGAAGGACCCTAAGAAAAAACAAGCCATTGAGGTTAAGAGTTGAGGGTGTGTGCTACTGTACCGCCAACACGCACTTTCGATTTCCTTATTGCTAAACCACAAGTCTGTCTGCGCTATGTGATCTGTGCCACCAGGACAGAAAAAGAGGAGGCTTCCTCTTTCCAAAAAAAGATGAAAGCAAGTCACAGTGTCAATGAATGACAATTTCAACATAGGCATTAGAAAATAAACAACTTTGAGAACAGTGAGCTCCGAAGCCAAATA
This sequence comes from Rhodeus uyekii, assembly GCA_037043235.1. NCBI lineage: Eukaryota > Metazoa > Chordata > Actinopteri > Cypriniformes > Acheilognathidae > Rhodeus > Rhodeus uyekii. The sequence continues at coordinate 1,129,697 of JAWRVZ010000033.1, forward strand.
CCACTACTCAGACACCTTTTAAAAAACATTTTATTATTACATATTTAATAGATTTGTATTATTTTAACTTGTGAACGGTTTACTTATATATTGTAGCGCTTTATAATAAAATGTATTATCATTAAGAATGTCCATCAGTAAGAATGTCTGCAGAGCATTCACACAACCTGAAATTACGAATAGAAGAACTATTATCCACCTCAGGTTAACATTGGAAGAGACGAACAGAATTTACCTGTGGAGGGTAGTTGCTCTCAGATGACCACCTGGAAGACTGATCATTAGGTTTGTCCACTAAAATGTTCCTGCAGGCAAACATTTGAAAGCTGATGAGTTAAACATCACAAGTCTTGGAGCGTAAATGCAAAACAATACTGTCACTTTTTCTATGTAATGTGTTACTTTGTCGTTCACATTTTTAAAATCACACTTCAAACATTGAGATTTACAGAATTTTAAATATAGTTCTAACCACACTGGTTTATGGTTTTATCACTTGACAAACTCTTGATAAACACCAAGAAATGACAGCATATTCAGTAGAAGTGCCCATCTGTTAAATATAGTATGCTATGGAAGTATTGTTCTATAAAAGTAACGGAATCATATTCTTACAATTTAGTTTTAGCCACAAAAGCATTGTTAGGCGTTGTAATTAAGAAGCATTTCGATATTTTTAAGTAAAAACAAATAAAACGATTAAAACTGTTTCCAGCGATTTACGGTTTGTTTACATCTACAAAACAGTTCACTGGTAAACTAGCCATGAAGCTAACCGGCTACATGATGCAGTTCGGATTTATATTTTAACCATACATAACAAATACTACGCAATAAGGCACCAGTCAGGTTCTTAAAAGAGCATCACAATCTGTATAAAGACATGTACAATAAAACACATTAGGTGCCTTTAAGGCGTGTTTTTGTATCATATGAGCTACTTCATACTAGCCTAGCCTAGCACGCTAACATGACTGTCACATCTGCACATCTCCAAACATTTAGAGCCGTTTCCGCACTTTTGCGCATATAAAAGCACGTCAATATGCACATTTAGAGAATTCGCTTGTATTGTTTGCAGTTTATACATTTGCAGCGGTTTTATGCATATTTTCCCTTCTGCTGTACCCCGGCCCGTTTGTTAGATAAAGCAATGGATTTGATTACAATTACGGAGTTATGAACTGTGTTGGTATGTTTAAGAGCATATATAGAGTCTCAACTGGAGTATTTAATGTGCGTTACTCACTCGGGTAAATATGTCGAGGAGTACGAGCTCCATTTATAAACACTGTAGGAGAGAACTCTGCTGTCAGGAGCCACCGCCATCTTGACGCACGAACGACACACGCGCACACACACACATATACATATAACTACATATTCTCTCACACACACACAACTACATATTCACTCACACTCTCTCGCTCTCTCTCTCACACACACAAACACATGCATATATATAACTACATATTTTCTCTCTTTCTCTCTATCTCTCTCATACACACACATTTATACCTATAACTACATATTCTTTCACACTCACTCACACACACAAAAAGAAATGGAAAGTTGATAAAGGAATTTAAAACTTAAGCAATTTATTTGTTGATGTTGGTAAACTATAATGTCAAATATCTCTGTTAACTCAACTGACGTGAAATTTTGCATTGCCAAATTTAATGAGGGCCACAGTCAAACAAGTGGAACTCACTGCACTCCCCTCTGGACGTCCAATGAGGTGGGGATTAAATTATATTATTTTAAAAGAAAATTAATAGATAAAAAGTCTCTTTTGCTTGTGAATAAGAATTTTTTTATATTCGTAAACTCAAAAAATGCTGGGTGTTTTCAACCAACGTTTTGGGTAAAATATGGACAAACCCAACCATTAATTTAAACATTTAACCGATGATTGGGGTTTTATTTTTGTTGAAACAACCAAGCGTTGTTCTAAGGAATCCTAAAGGGCTTAAAGTATATATGAAACCAGTGTTGCAACAGTAAGTTCTTCCTTGTGATTATATCCGAGTGAAACGGATTCTCGGTTCTCAATAAGGACAAATGTAGGGCGGGACTCGATTTTCTCCATCGGGAATTGAATCACTGCATAAGTTATTGCTGCAACCTCATGTGAGTGAAAGTATCAGTTATTTTGGGCACATGAACTTTAAAAACAATGATGCGCACAGATAAAACATTTATTATAAATATAGAAATATTTTATAAAAAAAAATAAGAATTGTCTATTTTGATTTTATGGTGCCTATGATTTTAAAAACCACTCATTATAGGCTGTAGTAGACTAAAGGAAAACTTTTCCCTTTCCTCCTTTATCTAAATATTTTTCCAGGACCTAGATTACACTAATACCTTAAATAAATCATCCAGCAATGGCCAAACTATTATTAATCATTACAACAAGGCTCAGAGCAAATTTACTGCAGCTACCGGTAAGCCTGAAAGTAGGCTGTTCAAGACACAAGCAAATGAACCAGTAGCTCTACTTTCCAAGAGAACGGGCAATGTAGCCTATCCGCCCAGGGGCCGATCCCAAACTCAAATCATAGCCAAGGAGAAAAGTGAGGGATGAGGAGACAGAGTGAACTTTCATCCTCTCTAATTCATGCACTGAGGGTCTTATATCGCCTGTATGGTGGACTTCTTAATCTCACAAGCATCTTTATGTGGGATGACAGAGGAAATACAAATATACTAGTCGATAAAGTTTAAACAAGTGTAGACAGTGTAAAGTTTAGACAGACAGATAAATTGTGCTTTCCAACAAAGCATTCTAACTGTGCAACCCAAAGACTAAATAAAACAGAATTGTTCCACTGTGGATGTGCCTGTCAAAATGTGTTATCAGTGAGGCTAATTATTCGAGACTACTGAAGAACACAATGACTGACCTTCAAGATAAATGCATTCTGCCTTCAGTTTATCATAGCAGGCTGATGCTGTCCTTTACCGGAAACAAGCTGATGTAAGGAACGAGAGATAATGTCATTTCAGCTAAGTGCATAGTCAGAACTTGGCAAGAGCTCTTTCAATTTACCGCAAATGTATGGGGACTGTTTGCGAGTTGGAATGTTTTATATACCTGTTCACAATTAGGCAAAAAATGAGAATAAAGAACATAGTAATTGCTACTATCAGTAAAAATGTGCAACAAGGTAAACAAGCTAAGGTGTCCCATTAGGGATATTGCTGTTATACTCATAATGGTACACATTTTTACAAGAACGATGGGGATGAATACAGCTATTTTACATCTTCTAAACTAAAGCATCCAGGCCTCCAGTCTATAAGGAGCACTCTTTTTTAAGTAATTCATTAAAAAAAATACTAATATTACTTCTTTAGAATGTATGTCACGGGACAACAAACCTCTTGGCCATGAGTGAAATCATTACAGATTCAAATATTAAAAAGTAAAATAATACAACTTGTGGATGAAGGCACAGAAATGTATATGATATTGATATATGACATGTATTAATATATTTTCTTACAGGAAATGTACAATAAATATTATAAAGAGATACATTCCCTTTATGATATTTGTTGCAAATAATAAAATATAATAAATAATAAAAGAGATTATAATGATAATTTTCAAAAAATTGCAAGTTGCTAAATGGGCTGCTTGATAAACGTTTAAAATACTTGTCAGCCTTTCAACAAACACCTTGGCCCAAACAAACTTGAGCTCATTTACCAAGAGAGAGTGTCCCAGTCGGGACAGGCTGCGAATACGATCCAGCATCAGTTCGGTAGGAGGTCCCTTTAAGTTTCCATTGAGGGAGGCCGCACTATGTCACATGATGGGCATGATATAATGAAACTGCGAGCAGAAAACCCAAGAGTGTGTATGTGTGTGAGTGTGTGTGTGTCCATGACTACAAAATAAGAATGTAAAGCAACGCAGTCGTCCAGTAAACGCCCCGTTTCCAGAGTTGGAGCTAGAGGAGCTGCAGTATCTCAAACATCACCCAGAGATGGTTTCGCAGTGAGGACCGGACTGCACCTGCTGCCACGCATAATACGCACTTTCTAGAAACGCAAGAGGAGTCTGAAGTTATTCGCGGCTTTATCATGTGATGAACGCCACAGTCACCGCAAGCGCATTGCTGCTGAAAGAAATGTGTGGATTGTTATGAACAACAGCTCTTAAAGTAAGTGTGTACATTCATTCCGTCGGCTAATGAAAATGTATGTTCACGATCAGGAAAAAGCAACGGGTCTCCCGTTGCTAAGAGGAGATATTTTTGATGATGTGCCACATTTAATGCTCTTTCACTCTTCCATCCTTTGCCAACGTCCGCATTCCGGTCTCTGTTGCGCAGATTCAAATCCAAAGTTAAAGGCGATCGTGAGGAAATATAAAAAAAAATGTTTATCCTTTATGCAATGCTGTATGGGGATGATGTCTTATTTAATACCGCTAAGCTGAGCACTTTAAAGAACAACATCACGCCCCCTGTAAGTGCGCAGTTGACGTAGGATGTCAGCAACCGAGTATAACCTCTCTGCGCGCACACAGCCGACTCTAACCTTTAATATTGACAATTCACTGAATATAATTGAGTTGTAAAGCTTTCAGAAACCCGTGAGGGATCATTAGAGATCTAAAACATTAAAGCCTCGCACACTTTCAGAAGTTGCGCTGTTATTTCAGTACCATCGTCATCATCAACATCATCATCATTACACAAGATAAAGCGGAACAGGCAAATATGAAGCAAAACTTCGCAGAAAACAAGAGCCGGCTCGATGCCTCTCATAAACAGGTACGACTCTGGGGATTTTTAATACATTGGAATGTTATTTAATATGTTTACGTATGCATGTTACATAAGCCTATAGGAATTTACAGATAATATATTGTTTGGTAATAACACGGGTTTGCCGCGTTACTACATATGTGAAGGAAGACATACTCATTAGGTTTGGTCGCGCTTCTTACGTGTAGCGTTATAAAACTAGTTTATTTGATGTTTAAAACTATTAGTGAGCGAGGTGGTGAACCAATTTCAGAGCGTTCGGTCAGTGCGCAGGTCCAAAAGCTCGCGCTTGTTTTCTAGATACGTATTATAAAGCAATCTATGTGTATATAGCGCGCGAATATAGGCTACTTTGAAACAATTGGACTCCCTCGGAGTATGTTAAGGTATTTAACTTGCGACGCCACTATCTTGTTGTCTTGTTGGAACGAAAACAACCGGAGCACCTGACAACAACCTGAGCGCGCGCTGCCAAATCGAGAACGCGCGCAACATGTAGGTTCAGTGGCGTGTGTCGGACAGAGAACGTGTGTGAAATGTGCTGAATTCGGGACCACATACTCCTCGTTATACATTGAGTGTGTCTTCTTATGATAGAAATAATAGTAGTAAATGATTCCGAACTCGGCAGTGGTTTTGATTTATCGTCAGTGACGTAAACGCGTTGTCATAAAGTTGGTCGCTTAGCAACCACGCAGGTAAAGGGAGAGGATTGAGCGCTGACGTTGACTATGACGATTCCGCAAATTATGATCAGTAATGTACTATAAATTCTAGGTCATTTTTAAAATATATTTTTGGGCATAGCTTGATTTGATTATGTAAGGCTCAATACTCAATGAACTTTGGCGATTTAAGAAGGGTGACAAGATTTTTTTCAGTCTCCAATCAGGACACATAGAGGGAGGGGTGGATGTTTAATAGAGAACATGTTGATATTTTTTTATTGGTTGTGGATGGTGCTCATATAATATCTCTAGAACTGTTTGTCTCAAATGGCACATACTCAGCTGGCACAGTACATAATTTGAAATATAACATCTTTGGTTATTTGGTTGTTCTGCTGCCAATCACCTGAGCTGAAAAAAAGCCATATGACTAATGACTTGTGGAAAATTATGTAATGACAAAGCTTATTGGCTGCTGGCAACACAATGCACATGCATAGTCCCAAGTCTTTAACTATGATCCAGTCATTCATAAAACATCTACTTTACTTGAGTGGAATATTTACTATTTGACTATGCAGAGGAATTTTATATTTTAAAATAATATGAACCAAAAATGACCACAAAATTGGAACCCATAACCATCAAATGTGATTCCTCAATAACAAGTGCTGGAACTATCATCTGCAATATTTACCGCTGTAAGATTGAACTTTGTGGGCAGCGTACAGTTAACATTATACAGTGACAGAGACAACATCTTACTTGGATTTTTGTGTGTTGTGTGAACAGGCTTATTTCAGCTTGTTGTTGAAACTGCATGGTTGTTTGGCCATTTTCTAACTTGAGAAAGTGCTTGCACTGAGAGAATGGCCGTGATCAGCAGCAGGTTGTGAGGAGATATTGTTATGGCAACCATGCATTTCAAACTGATTCGCTGAAAGATCTTCTGGAATGAAAGCATTGGCAAATCATCTTGCAGTGGATATGAAACAGCTTTCATTTTTTTTCATAGTCATCCATATGGGCACACTTAAAGGGTTATTTCACCCGTAAATAAAATTATATCATTATTTACTCACCGTCATGTAGTTCCAAACCCATTAGACTTTCGTTTTCGGGAAAACAAATGAAAATATTTTTATGAAATTGGAGGGATTTCTCTCCTTCCATTGACAGTCCATGTAACTACCACTTTGATGCTACATTATCTATCTATCTATCTATCTATCTATCTATCTATCTATCTATCTATCTATCTATCTATCTATCTATCTTGTATATACAGATTGTTTCAAAGCAGCTTTAAAACGATAACAGTAAAATAATGCAACAAAGTTTTTTTTGGCTGTACAGCAGCTCTAGAAGAGCAGACCAATCAATAATATTGATGAAAATTAAGTGTTAAGTGTCCCCAACTAAGCAATCCAGAGGCAACAGTGGCAAGGAACCCAAACTCCATAGGTGACAGAATGGAGAGAAAAAATCCTTGGGATAAACCAGGCTCAGTCGGGGGACCATGTTCTCCTCTATTTATTATAAAATAAACCGATTTAATTTAGTTTTTTTTCACATATAAACATTTATCAGCGAACATAATCAGAAGCTCAACCGAACCTGCTTGACATGCGAGAACAAACCTTATTGGTTCTTGTGGAAACTCAAATGTGCTGCTTAAAACACAAGAATGACCCTAATTGGTTCTCACACGTTAAGAGTTACCACAACTGATCTGTGCATTGATTGAATACGTAAATAAAAGCTTACATTCAAAGTGATAAAGTGATCGCATGTCTTCAGAAAATTGGATAATTTTTAATTATCTATAATAATATATATAATAATAATAATAATTTTTAATAATAATAATAATAATAGTTTAATAATATAATTTTTAATTTTTTAATTGGATAATTGCTGAATTTGGATAAGGATTAGTTTTAGGATCTCCTAATGACATTTTTGAAACGACAAAGCTTGTGTTCTGATGAATGAAAGCATTATGGGTTTGGAATGACATGAGGGTGAGTAAATGATGACAGAATTTGCATTTTTGGGTGAACTAACCCTTTAAGCCAATGAGTGTAACACAAGAACATATATAAAAAAATATATATATTTATATATTATATATATTTTTTAAACTAGGCCATAGCCTGGTCACCCTAGAATTAAGTGATCTCAAACAACAAAAATGGTTGTTGATGTTGTAAAGATGAGAAGGACAAGTTCTACCACCGAAACTCCATCTGTGCCTTGCGTGTCCCTTAAATAGCAGAGTAAGCCAAATGTCTGGCTTCCGTTCCAACTTATGTTGGCTTGGAAACCTGTTGGCTGTGTATCAAGTCACTTGACTTTGACATCCCTTGAGTTGCAAGTCACTTGAGCAATAAGTGACATAATTTTTAGGGCTTTCCTGATTGTTTTGTACCTTGTAAACATTCCCCAAAAAAGACGGTATTTATGAGACTGGCTTGTGTTTGTTAATGGGGAAAACCGACTTGAGGTCATGTTGTTCTGGGGAGAGTTAAGTGGATCGGTGTGCTGTAAAGAGTTATTTCCACCCTGGGGTGAATTAACAAGGCACATTTACTCACTACTGCATGGAGGAAAACAATAAGATTAGCATTGCATTTAAATTGAACCAGGAGCTGCTGACGCATGGGAGAGGTTTGCTGTGGATGTGTGTGTGTTCACGCTCGGTGAAAACAAACAAACATCGTGAAGTGCGTCATCAGCTATGACGTACCAGGCTTAATGATAGAAATGCAGATCACAAGAGCTTCTGAACTCAAAGAAGCTATACTGGACTTCTCTAGAAGCTAAATTTGGTCTAATTGTGTCTATTACCGTACATCATTCGTCCAGACGTGTTGGTCAAACTTCCAAGCAAATTCATCATGCAGTTTTAGCGCAGACAAAATCATTTAAGCCCTGACGTTCAAGAGCTTCCTCTTTTGATGAGTCAACTATGGCAATCCAGCTAATGCAAATATTTGACTGGAAACCCAAGATTAAATGTACGCTTCAAGAGAACAGCTCAGAAACGACAGCATGTGTGTTTCATTTCCTGATGAAAATGACAATATTTAAATGCGTGCTTGCTGTGTGTTTGTCCAAGTGTGTGTTTTATTTGAAGCATCTGTGTTTGTCAGGTTGTTAAAGTTTAAATTAGCATGTCGTGATGATGTTCAAAAGTGCTCGTGTGCATGATCAGCGGTTTGTTTGATGCATACGAGTATGTGTGATTCATGCTCAGCTGTGAAACCTGCGTTTCCGCTGTGGGGTGTGTGTGTGTGTGTATGTTCGTGTGGTCATGATGTACTGCTCTCATGTGACCGTGTGTGTTTACATCCATCGGTGGACGGGAGGGGAAGTGAGCGATGACGCAGGAGCAGCAGTACAGAAGCAGAGGCTGCCGCCATTACCCTGAGTGCAAAAAAGAAAAAAAAAAGGACTAAATAAGTAAAGAAAAGAATATTGACAAGATCTCAGAGAGGATATATAGTAGTAGTAGTAGTAGTAGAGGTGAAAAATATGGGACAACAGAGAACATTAAAGGAAAGGTATAACAAAGTGGACAACTTATTGCAGTGTGGATCATTTTAGAGTTATTCAACATGAAAGCTAAATTGACATAGACATTTCATTATATTGTCTCTTAAATTGTAGCTTTATCATTGGGCAGGGGTGTCTAATCCTGCTCCTGGAGGTCTTGCTAACACACTTGCCTAGATTCTTCTAGTAATCCTGAAGACCTTAGCTGAATTCTGATTGACAGGGTCCCTGCACAGTGTTCACTGCTCCTTATTCTTGTATAAGCTTTCCTGTAGCTCAAGCTTCAATGCAAAAGGTCATGGGTTCGATTCCCAGGGAAAGCAAGAACTGATTAAAATGTCAATATGTACCTTAAATGCAATGCAAGTCGGTTTGGATAAAAGCGTCTGCCAAATGCATAAATGTAAATGTTATTCCCTGAGCATGGGATATCTGTTGAAGTGCACTTCACTTGACAAAATGAAAACTTGACTTGCAAAGTGGTAGTTGCATGGACTGTCAATAGAGAGACAGAAATCTGATCATTCCCTTAAGATTGGAATCTTACTTAAGATGGCAGAATACCCTGTGAATTTCACTTCGCAGGGCACTTTTGGTTAAATGGTACGCACCTCTTGATTACCTGAGTCAGGTATTTTTTTAATGAGGATTGGAACTTGGATAGTCTGATGGTGGCTCTCCAGAAGTGGGATTGAACTCCACTGACATTAGGATACATTGAGAACTGCAGTTTCCTTGAAAGTGGGTGCAGGAGGTGCATCAGGCGGAGGAGAGTCCTTCAGATTCCACTTTTCACGATCCAGTCATTTCCAATGAATAACAAAACATTTTTAAGCTGTTTTACTTGGAAAATGTGTTACAGAGTGAAAATAACACATCTTTTAAGGGCTGTTTCGTGCTGACTTTGAAGTTCATCCTTAGCTTGTAGCTCTCAAACTTGATCACCCAGTAGCCCAATAATAATTTTCTTTCATCTTTCATTGCTGGCTTCAAACACGGTAAGCCTTCCTTGTAACCCACAGCCATTTATAATAGTCAAAGCACTAAATACCCCTTTGTGTTCTAGAAAAACTCTGGTACTTATGGTTTAAAAGCCTTTATTCAAACCTTGGCTTTGTGAGAGATCCTTCCTCTCTTCCCAGGGCTTCTCAGGTTGGCAGGGAGAGTGCGGCGATGGCCGATATTTGTGTCCTGAGTTCCCGGTTCCCAAAGTGCTGAATGGGAGAGGAATGCGCCCAGGCAAGCAAAGCTGGCACGGCCTCTGCCCGAGCCCTCCGCTGCCTAATGTGAACCCATATCTCACTTGGGATGCCATTGACAAAGAGCAACTCTCCACGGGCACTGTGTTCCACCCTACTCTAAACCTCATCTATCAAGAGTGAGGTCTTAGTGTGTTTGTGTGTGAGAGTTGGAGAGTTACTGTGGCTTGGCTTTCAAAGTGAACAGCATAAAGAGGATACATTTTCACAGAGTAATGACACAAGCTCGACTTGGCAGCGGCTGGCAACAACGCTTTGATTCCGCCGCACGACAGCACAACGCGTTCCTTATACAGATCCCTTAGCAGAGGAAGCAGTTTGGTCAGTGTAGCGCAGTAAACTTTCACAGGAAATGTAAAAAGCTACAGGCAAGAAATCCAAACTGCCATATTAATGCAATTTTAAGCATATTTGCATTAAAAAACACACCACAGTCCAGCAAGGACAGCTTCTTTTCTTAATTTAGCCAGTTTGCCAATGAAAGAAACAATGTGAGCAAATGATTCCAAGTCAAATGACTTCCTTTAACCATTTAGCCAACATTTCTATTGAGACTTGTAATGCATAGTAATGAATCATTTTCACTGGACTGTATCTTTTGGACAGAACCAAAATGATTCCGGTAAATTCCGAAAATAATTGTTCTGTTTCAGACGGTCCCTTTACAGAGCTTCTTTTTTTTTTTTTTTTTTTTTTGCTGCCGGTGAGTGGAGATTATTGTTGTAGAAACTTCCTTGGCGCTACAGTATTGACTTGTTTTCCGACCAATAAAAGGACTCAGGCAGGGTATTTTTCTAGTGGCTTTTGGGTCCTTCAGTGAAAATCAGGTCAATTCCACTGGGTCATTCCAACCAGAGGAAAGCAACCCTCATTCCATGTTTAAAAACCATTCCTTCTCTCTTTCTTCCTCCTCTTTTTGTCATCTGCATGCAAAGTAAACAAGCCAAAGGAGTGAAACTGTTCAAACAAATTAATTATATTGTCCATACCTAGTATTTTTCCCTCTAGTAGAGCCTCATTTAAAAAAAGGCTACACTTTTTCCTTCTCATTACCTTTAGTGCTTGCATTTCTAACCGTATAATTGGGATGTTTTTCTATAACCAGTAAAAATGCTTTCAGTCAGGCTAAATAGCATAAACTGCTGACACATGCCATACGCTAACAACAGAAGATGTAGGTAGTTGCATTTCTGAGCAGGTTTGCTGAATGCTGTTTGAGCCTGCAAGGAAAGAAAATGGACTAATGAGCAGCTCAGCTAGTTTATTTTGGCAATAATAATTATAATTTAAAAAAGTATTTGAAGGCCTAATAGTTTGATACATTGAGTAAATTAAATGTATGTGCATATATAGTACCATATTATATATAGTATAATATATACAGTATATTGTTTGCATAGATTGTTTTTGTCTTTGATTCCAAATCTCGACGACTAAAATAAATGAAAACAACTCATATTTTTCAGTGCATCTGTTCACGAATGCTTATGCAACATTTGGTAAAGTGTGATTTTTTTATTTATTTAATCATGTGTTAAGTGCTTGCATAATTAAATATTACACATGAGGATGATGGAATTATTACCCTAAAGGCAGTTCTGTTGAGGGCTTGTTTTTAAAAGGAGTGGTTGAAAGGAAGTGGAAGAGTACTAAAAGTTTTATGGGTGAATGTTTCAGGCCACATTTCACCTCAAAATCAATGGGGAAAAAGTATAAGTTTATATAAGTTAAATTATATTTAGCATGAAGTAGACTATTTAGGATGAATAATATTTCATGATCATGACAATGATACACATTTCTGTTTTACTTTTGCATTTGCTTTTCATTGACGATTTTTATTATTGTAAAATTATATGTATGTAATGAAATGTGATGTATAAAAGCTGTACAATATAACTGTACAATAAGCTTAACTTGTTTTATGAGATTCACCTTTATGTACAATAATCCATTCAGCCTAAATGGTGAACTCTGGGTCCTTGTATTCAATTATGTTCCTCTTTCTTCTTGTGTGCTTGAATGGCCTATATGCGATAAAAATGAACTTAGCATGGTTGCCATATTTAGCCAGATCACTGATTTCCCCTTATGAATTGCTGAAGAAAAACAGAAAGGAGAACTGAGGTCAGCCAAATGTAGCTCCTCTGCTAATAGTGAGAAAATGTACAGAGCATGTATTGATTGTCTGAGATAATTTTACAGGAAAATGACACCTTGTAACCCTGTGAGGACAGTAGCTAAAGTAGCACACTATACACAGTTATTATTCTCAGAATTTTTTTAAATATAATTTTTCCCTTTTCCATGAAGACCTAATACTGCTTCTCATCTTGTTATCTGTTGTACGAAGGTTTATGTTCTCCATGTTTTTTTGTTTTTTTACCATGTCAGCCTGAAATTGTAACCAAAGTCCAGTTCGTCTAGTATCCACCCATATGGCGCTGTAACATCAGCTAAAAGAAAGAAATCTCAGGGCATCATCGGCCAAAGGCTAGTTCATCATGACCAAGCAGTATCAGCTAATTATCTATTACTCCATTACAGCTGCCTCCACCTAGTGGCTACTTTTCCATGCATTCTAAAACACATACTTGTGACCACTGACCCCAGATCAGGCTTTACGCGCTCAGATAAGGATAAGCAGAAAGAATTCTGGTAAGCGATCAGTTCTCACCAGCATAAAGGAAGCTGAATCAGGGCCAACAAAGAGGTCGTAGCCCCTTGTCAAGCTGCAAGGATTCCAGATCTTTCTTTAGTGTTGGTACAAGGCCTTTGACACCTCACCAGACACGTAGGCAGATGCTTGGCACACATGCCAGGAAGTGCTCACTAAGCAGTGCCACGTCACTGTACATGCACATACAAATGCAAATACATACATGCACAGTGTGTCAAACAAACTCCCACGCTAACACACAACAAATGCAAACATTTCCCTCCACAAACACTGATAGCATACACACAGGCACCTACGCGCCAACCAAGCAAAAGAGGACAAGCGCCACATACAGACACTCACAAATATGGCTAAACACTGTAATGCCAATATAATGTGGTCTAACTTTTTCTGATAACTGTGTCAGTTTCTTTTTTTTGCATTTTTTCCTATTTAATTATTAGCAGTGCTTGGCAAACATCACTGTTACTATTATATCCCTTCTATACATAACTGTAATACTAAGTATATGAATTCCCAGAACAATAGATGACCACAATCTGTTTACTATAATTATTATGATTGGCTATCAATATTTTGGTCATTCATCAGCTGGAAAAAGAAAATATTCTGAAAGTGATTCCAATGATATTGCCCCTCTGTCTCATCATTATGCTGTGGATGTCTATTCTCAGTGAATTGTTGTTAAAATTACTGTTATAATGTGCTACCATGGCACCCGAGCAATATATATAAGGTGCAACTGAAATGTCATATTGCTCTTTTGACTTGAGCCTTAGCAACACACTAGCAATGATTTGCTAACTAACTTGCTAATAAGTCAAGGGTGTTTCCAAAAAGCATTGTAAACAAAGAATAGAAACCACTGACACTGATGGCCATTATGACCATCTACTTAAGACTAAATATGATTTTGGTAAGCTCAGCCCAAAACGTATTAGCAATCCCATAACAACCACCCAGAGCACCCTAGCAACAACAGTACAATTTGCAACCAATTAGAACATGTTAGACTTGTTATTTTCTTGCCTAGCAGACATTAAAATGTGTGCAAAACAGCTGAGTGATATCTAAGGTCTAACTGGTATATCAGAGCTGTTTTAACTTAGACTAATTCTATGCCAATCACCCACAACCACCTTAGCAGTAGCATAACAACTTGCAAATAATAAATCAGAAAGCATTAGGAACACCCAGAGCAACCTAACAATGACATACCGGTACATTGCTAACAACCAATCAGGACTGTGTTTCTGAAAGGGCACAAATGGTCTCCAGAATTTATAGGCAAATCATGTTTTTGGGAATTGCAGCCCAGGACATATTAGCAACACCCTAGCAACAACATAACTTGCTAAGATCATCAGAACATGTTTTAGCATAGCAACTTATTGTGGCAATATGTTTCTTCAGAGCAAATTTCTTGTTGTTCGTATCTATTGCAGTTTACACCTCATGTTGTAGTTTGTGTACATGTGTTCACTGTTTAGATGAAGGAAGTTATTTGTAAATGTGTTTTCTGAGTTGACACGGTCTGGTAGCTCTTTTGCACTCTTCTCAGCTGCCGCCTCAGGCAAACAATCTCAAGGAAGTGATGGATAAAGAAACATGGAGGAATAAACCATTGGTTTTGATAATATGTTTAGATTGTTAAGTAGAGAGATCATGTGACAGTGTCCAGCTGATGAGCAAGTGTCTCAGACTATAGGCTTTTCTGTCTCTGTTCTGGTGGTGTGTATGTGCATTATGTAACCATCTGTCTTATAGCTTTAGCATCACACACTATGGGGGTTGTTTTTCCAAAGGCAGTGCAGTTCAGGCCTCCAGTTAAAGTGAATTGGCAGAATAAAATGTAAATCAGATAGTGTAGGAATGCTCCTGAAATATGGGTGTAAAATCACCTCAACATTTGGTTTTACTATGTAGTGTAGTTTGCTTCCACTAGAGGGCCATAGTGCACTGATGCATGATATAACAAGAGTGGGGGGGGGGGGGGGGGGGGGGGTGTTAGAGTGGAGGTGTGTGTGTGTCACAATCGCTGGAGAATGTGTAAAATGGTATTTATATGTGTCAGCTGTTTATTGGCTGCTGGGATTGTGGTCTGACCACGTGAACACACATTGTTATATCGTTTACTAAAATTAGCTTTTGACATACACACACTCACAACTTTTAAAACCACATCCATTCACTAATGAACACAAACACACATTTTTTCAGATGTGCTTGAGCCAATCCCACAGCCATCATTATGCTTGAATTGGTGTATTCATAGATTTATGCAAATAAACACACACATACACATGGTTGCTGTGTGAATTTCACGCGCACACACATACCAACACAACACACCCGATAAACACTCACAATCGTTCGCTGTAAAGTTGACAATCTGTGCAGACACTGTAATATACAAGGCAGTCAGGCTCGCAAGTACATGAACACCTTGGCACATAGCACACAAATCTGGCACATGGCATACAACACAACACAACACATGAATTTGTGCCCTGCTTCTCAGGCCCCCGCCCCCTCCACGCTCCAATGACCATTGGCAACTTCACACTGAGTGGCCTACTAGTCATTTTCATTTTATGTAGTCCCACCACACACCCTCCTACACGCGTGGAAAACTGTATGTGCTCTCTTTTATCAAGTGTGTGTTCACTCTGCATACGCACATGTTAATACCAACGGTTCGGGGTCTATCAGAAAAGCAATGTCTTGTTCCACAACTGCATTGTGAATGTTGCAGAAAGTGACATCTACATGCACTTAAATACATAATTTCAGGCAAATTTCTCACTCCAGCTTTATGAACCTGGACCATGCTGAAAATGTGGGATTACGGTTTGTTAATTTGGCCAAGCTTAAATGAGGGTTTTCACCATTGCATTTATTTTTTTCAATTGAATTATGATAATTGAAATATATATATATATATATATATATATATATATATATATATATATATAAATATAAAATAAGTTCCACTTGTATGTGTGTGGACGCAATTTGATTAATAAACGGTTACATATTTGTTTTAATGTGAGCCATATTTTAGTGCTCTGTCAAAAGTATTTTTTAAGATTGTACAATATGGACAATATTGATGGACTATACATTTGCACTAGCATATTTGACCTGATTGTATTTGTACATAAGTGTGTTAGTCATCAGCAGTCATCCAGCATCAGTTTTCTCACATTTTTTCTCATATTTATTGGAACAATTTTCATCCACGAAAGCATTTAATTGTGTTAATTATCAATAGACAACTACATGAGTATGTAAGGAACTAAATATTGTTTCATGTGGTTGCAATATTCATTCCCAGCCTCTCTTCCCTGGCATCGTTCTGGTTTATACAATTCTTTCCTTATCACAATGACTCAGTTGAGACACAGTCTGATAATCATTGTGATACAGTTTCTGTCAGATACATTCATTTCCTACTTCCTTGAAAATAATCCATTCTACTAGGTCACTTTGAACACCAAACCAAAAAGGTACTGTTATTATGAAAGTCCTTAGTCATTGTGACTATTACAAGTTGCTCAGCCCTTTTGTATTTTTCATCAGTCTACCAGTGTATCCTCAGGCAAGTTTTAACTCGAATTTGAATGCCGTTTTGTGACTGGCCAAACTTGATGTCATTTGGACGTGATTTGTTAAAAGGATTGTATTTGTGTGGTTCATTCCAATCAGTTGAGTCAGTATATCTTTGCTTAATAAACTGGAGTTCTTTGTGATTGGCAGAAATTGATTGATGTATCAAGTCACCTCTGATTGGCTGATCAGGAGTGCTGGGGGTCATTTGAGTTACCGTAGTCTGAATGAGGCCATCTCCATAGTGTAGCATCTCCATAGCAACTCCATGGTGGTCACTGTCTGAGAAGGCATGCATGAGTCATTTTTTATTAAAAAAGCCTTTTATTGTATATTCTTGTAAGCACTAAGCAATTTTAAATATGGTTAGTAATGGAAAGGGAGAGGGGATAAAAGAAATAAGTGGAAGAAAGCAGTGGACAAGGATTGATCTAAAATAAAAACCTGAACATGCATTTAACATGTAGTTACCTAGAATAATTCTGAATCCTTGACCTTTGGCAGGACAGCATTTTTTTCTGAAGGAAACAGAAGACTGTCAGAAGACTAAAGTATTGTGTTGGAAAAGTTACTTTGAAACTGTTGGTCAATCATGTAAGAATATATATCAGTTACGGACATGAATAGCGTAGAGCTCTACACTCGTAGAAGAAAAGTTTATATATAAAAGCTTAAACGGTTCCACCAAGAGCTTCATATTCAGAACCTTTTAGGGGTTCTATCATGGGATCATTTCATTTAAACTAATTTTGTTTTCATTCATTTTTAATTTCAATTAAATTTTCTGAATTGAGTAGCTTGTAAATAGACTTTATTCTTAGGATTCTTTAAAATTGAGAAAAGAATCCTAGAGTTCTATATAGAACCCCAATGATCATTTCTTTCTAAGAGTGTACACTGCATGAAGCTTGCTTTGAGAAAAACAAAATCAATCTAAAGTAGTTAAACTACAGTGAAGCTAAGGTAAGTATAGTACAAGTTACTAACAAAAGTAGCTAATGACTTTCTGGTAAAAACCAATAAGGATCTCAGTTAGGGTGAAAGCATTATAATGTTTATTAAATCAGTGCTGTTATTGTAAACTAAAACTAGAATGATTAAACTAATGATTTAAATAATGGATATAAGTCTGAAATAAAAAACAGATGAAAAGCTTATTTCATTTAGTTGTCAAGATGAAGTAATAAAGTTACTATAAAATAAAGTTTTAATAAAGTTTTGCGCTAACAGTGCGTTTGACAGAGTCTTTTATAGTTTGTGTGATGGTTCGCAGTTGATGTGATAATCAGTCCAATGAACGGCATCATGGGAAATGTAGTGTGTGTGTCAGTATACATGTGAGAGCTCCCTCCAGTGGCCAGAGGGGGGGAAGCGCGGAGCTTGTAATCATAACAACAAGACAATGTGATGTTAAATTTAGCTCTTTTCTGGTAAAGCTACACAGCATTACAGACAGATTCACACTACTGAAAAACATGCATGGCTTTTCTTAGTAATGCTACACTAGACCACAGAAGAGCTCTGACTCTCCTACAGAGATCAGAATCTTTGTCATTTTATGTGTAATGTGCATGTATTAGCAATGTCACGTCTGTTAACTGGAATCGCAATGGATGACAATTTGCTCAGCTGTTTTTAATCACAATGTCCTCTGGCTTCTTAAGATGCAGAAATGCGTCTGTTTCTTCAGAATCACACACACTCTGCTGTACATTAGCTGCGTATGAAAATGAGTCATGACAGCACATGAGTGACCATGTACGGTGACACATCCGGTCAACAGCCATTTTTCATGAACAGCACAGATATTCTCCAACCTTCTGGTAGTTTTTCTCATTCTCATTCTTTATCTTTGCTATATTGAACTAGTCAATGTCCTTCTTGGAATAAAACGGCTTAATGGTTTAATCAACTGACTGGGGGCTTTCCAACAGCTAGATTCGATTACAAATCATTAACTCAGCCTCTAAACACTGTACAGCAGAGCTCAATCATCTTGTGTCGTGGATGATGGCAGACACACCACTTGAAGAGGACAAATTTCGGGAGTGTGCTACATTTTTTTATAGTTTAGGGGCTGTTTTAATTTTAGAAGCCATAACTGTTTCCGAAGTACAGTGGAGTTCACTTATCTCGACCTCGGTTAACTCACCAACCCTATTATGTCGACATTTTTGAAGTGGAACCGCCAAACTCCCTATTTGTCTTAGCATTTTCTCATCGGTTATGTTGATTATTTTATGTCACCGAGCCCTATTATCTCGAGCACAAAAGAGGGACAAATTCACCACTTTACATGGTTATCTCGTGACTAATGATCGTACTTAGTTCACTGCGCATGCGCTGAATTCGCGTTGCACGTACAGTGCCGCGCAGCCGCAGAAGAACTCGTGGACAGTGTAGCCAACTTAGCGCCTTTGTCATCTTTGTCATCTTTTTTGCCATATTTAGCGAGTATTCAGACCACTCTAGCTACAAATTTTCAAAAAGCGACTAGTGACAAATCTAACAACTTTATCTGGAGTTATTGGAGACTTTTGGATACTCTCTGAAGTGAAAGCACATATCGTTCTTACGCTTCTCAATGAGCAGCAAGTGCTGCCGTGGCCCCACCACCATCCCAAAGCACTCACAGCTGTGTGCATATAAAGCCCGCCTTCTCTGATTTGATTAGTTTTCAAGTATTTTGACATTGACGAGTGGTTACCGATCAATGAGTATGAGGCTTAGATGAAAACACACACAAAAACACACCCTGCTTCTGTTCTGACATGCGCTCTGCTCAGCCCCGCTGCGGATTGAAGAACCTGGTTATTAAAAGAATTTGTTGAATTTGCTGTTAGTTCCGCATGTTAGTGCACATATGCCTTTTGTTGTTAGCAAACATATACAGTGTATGTACATTTTTATAGCATGCCGATCGCTTCATCAAACAAATCGCCATACTGCCTGTTGATTATCTTGATCCTCGGTTGTCTCGATGCTTTTTTGCAACCCCCGAGGCCGTTGAGAAAACCGGATTCCACTGTATTTCTTTGCACTGCTTTTTGTTCTTTCTCCACATTTAGTTTTTTTCATAATTAATCTCCGATAAACACTGAGAAAATGGGTCGTCATGGAATTGAAGTGAACACGTACAGACCCATTGATCAGCATTGGTGTGTGAATATGTGTGTGCAGCCACAGTCAGATATAATGCACCATAATAGGAAAAGTTGATTTAGACCAACCCTGCTCATTTCAAGCTGACCATATTGAAAAAGCATTCTGCCGTTAACCGCCAAACCTTTTTGTGGAAAGACTCAATCAGAAACTGGTCCAGTCATCAGATTCAAACCAAGACATCAACTGTCAAATCAATGTGGCTTTATTTCTCTGCATATGACAGAACAGTTTTTGCTGTTTGTAAGAGTTTAACAAGATTTATTATTGCTTACTAAGGTTCACATATGAGGTTAGGGCGTAGAGCACACTAACCTAATTCAAATCATGTGGTTTGCTGAGGAAATGGTTGCTAATACATTTCAAAGCAATCAGATTTACATTTATTTTAAAGCTGGTTAAAAAAATCCCATAGATTTTGAAAAAGGGACCCAAGTCTTATCTTGAGACCAGAATTTCATATCTTGGAAGTAGGCTTTTTTTGAGAACTTAAGCATCCACCACTGACAAACCGCCTGGCTATGTCCTAGCAATCGCAAAACAATACCACAAAACAACATATTAACACCACTCACAGTACCTAGGTGTCTTTTCTTATAGACTCACATATTTTTCTGAAAATGTGAATATAAATAGAAACGTCTATTCATATACAGAACCCAGTTTAGCCATTTTAGAATTTAATTAATGTGTGTGAAGTTTGCTGTGCGGGCTGGGAGAATTAGGGTTTTTACAAAGCCAGTCATATTTCAAGTGTAATGTGAAAAGTGGTTTAGCAGCGTGTTGCCGATAAAGTTGTGACTGTAGTTTTTGTACATGGTGAGTTTACTTGGGTAGCAAATGAGCTCAAAAGGAAAATGTGTATAATTAATTACGAATTATAATTACTTGTACAATTTTGGATTAGTTTCAGAATTGACTGTGGCAGAATTAATTTTACAATTATTTAATCAGTGGCCTAGAAAGAATAACTTCTTCCCCCCTGTATTGTGTATGAGTATGATTATGGCATATAGCAAAATAAAAACATTTAAGTGACTTAATTTGTGAGCGGCAAACACAGAGACAATAAAGCGTGGATATAATGGTTTAATAAAGAAATTAAACTAAGCTAAGATTATATGCAGAATAAAGAAAGTAAAGAACAACAGGAGAAGAGAATGCCAATATTACAATTGGTTAACCACATTCTATAAGGAATATCAAAGTATGAGAGTATGAAAAATCAAAGCATGAGTATTAAACGCATCTAAATGTGTCTGCAGCCTGGTTACTTACATTTGACTTTGGTTGTTGCATAAGTCCAGATGCGGTAGAGTCCGGAGACTCTTGATGATTCTGTTAGAAGTGTGCTGAAGTGTTCATTGAGTTATTCTGGATGGTCCATGTTGAATCCAAGAAGGTTAACTTGAAGGTAAATTTGGCGAGCAGGGCCGAGGGACATGAAAGAATGGCACAAGGCCTGTGGCGTGTTTGAGAATAAAAGTAATAGCAGCAGTCCCTTACGGATGGCTGCTACCCACACACACAAGCGCAAAACACAAAATAAATCTAGGCCTGGTCATCTCTCGTCCTTCACTCTCGTCGCTCCTCTATTTTCTGCTCCTCCGTGAGATACAAGGCCAGTGCAGCGCACAGGCAGTGCTCACCATCAGTCACGTCATCTGCCTCGTGACGCACGTCCCTCAGCCACGCTTCACTTACGGCAGTAAAGTTTCTGGACACAGTCAGGAAACGTAGTGTCTCAAAGAGATTGACATGGTTGATCAGGGAACTCTTAAAAGGCCCTATCAATCATACATATTTCTGGCACAAAGGCCAATCAGAGATGACCGGGGAGAAGGTTTTCATTGTGTCTTTATCCAATTTGCATGTTTATGGTGGTTTGGAGAATCAGTGACAGTGAATGTTGGTCACTGTCTTTAAAGCATGAAAGCTCAAGACACAGTTAACAGTTTTCTGTGTGATGCTGTCGATAGAGCTTAACGCATTGAACCTGGTTTATTCCTTTAACACTTTAGAGAAAAGTTAATTGTTATTCTAACCTGAAACCGTTTCATTGTCAAGATAATAATGCTGAATCAAAACTTCCTAAAAACCTTTCGGAGCACAACCTTTCAGAGTGTCCTACCCTTCTCAAAACTTGTTTTCCCTCTGCGGTTGTTGTGTTTAAACATGACACTGAATTGCATCAACCCAGATTCTAATGAAAATGGTCCCAACAGTCTAGATCAAGTCGATTGCTCCTGCTGGAAGTTCGGTAGGTAAGCTGTTTACTACCGGCTCCATGTCTCCTTTTCTCTGTGTAAGAGTTACTATCTTACTGTTGTGTGTGTGTTTGTATGTATATCCAGATGTGTACTGTGCACGCTTTGCCTGTTTGTGCAACCAGCATGAATTTTTGGGAAACAGGTCATAAAAATAGTTATTCAAAGGAGCGATACACAAAATACTGGACTTTGGAGACCAAAGGAGAGGTTGCACAGCTGTACCTGTGACAGTGTGTGTGTGTCATCCGTTTCATTACTGAGAGGAATAGATGCAGCGTAACTGAAACCGAGAATGAAAAGACGAGAGAGAGTGATGTGAGCGCTCATTTGAAGAAGGGAAATGGCAGTGAACACTTGCCTGCTCTATTTTGTCTCTCGCTCTCTAGCACCTGATCATCAACATGGCTGGATGGTTAGAGGGAGGAAGAGAGAGAGGGAGGTGAGACAGAGAAGAGAGAGCGCCAGAGGTGAGTACACATTGTCCACACATTGTTTTGGTCTGTTTTTTTTCCTCCACTGTTGGCTTCAACTGTTTATATGTCTGGAACATAATCACATTCACATGCGCTAGGCAATTTATCCTTTGACATGACTGAATTGTGTTACTTGAATAGATTTCCATGAACAAAATATTCAAGTGATTTTGATTTTTTTTTTTAAAGAGTTCCAGAAGAGATCTAAATGTCTAATTTATAAATATATATATATATATATATATATATATACACACACATACACATATTATATATATATATATATACACACACATATATACACACACACATATACATACATACCTACATACAATATA
>JAWRVZ010000033.1:1155000-1225000 GCA_037043235.1 Rhodeus uyekii
ATTGGATTAAGTTCCCCATATGAGTTTGTGAACTAATGCAATGCGAGTTTATGGTTATTCATGTAATCGAAAGATTCCCACAAATGGGCATTTCTGCATCCCTTATATAGGTAGACAATACTGCCCCTTTCGGTAGACTGAAATACAATTTGTCTGTGCACAGATGTGAACCAATCAGGCTTCAGGATTCGGAGAAAACCGTTTTCTCCATAAGCGTAAGTGAACTAACTCAATACTCGTTCCAGTTATCTCAGGGAACCAGGGTTACGTGAGTAACCGTAAACATTTTGATGTACTGTATGTAATGGGAATATATAAGGGAAAAAAGTAGAGAATAAAATAAGGATAAAAGATAAGAAAGTGAGGAGAAGCAGAGGAACCTGGAGTCCTGTTGAGGCAGGGGCGAAGGTGACGCCAAAAAAGAACATTCTTTGGCCGGCTGATGGTTGTTGTAAAAAGACACTCAAGAACACAATGTTCAGCTCTCTGTTTGCCAAGTGGGACCGCAATGATAAACAAGAATCATGTGTGTCCAGAAAACGTCACAGTGATCCCTGAAAAAAAAGCGAACAAAACTATTTCTCTGTTCAAACAAACACTAAATCAATTTCCTATTTCACCCATGTTATGTGACTGATTCATAATGCTTTGCTTTATGTCAGCAATTACCAGGCCATGGACTAACACAATATAAACCTGTACTGGATTTTCCCCCATATCATTGTCAGCTCCAAAATGACACGGATGTTTAGTCCTGGACTAAAATGCATGTTTGAGCTGTTATAACTAAAAGCAACTTGTACTGAGATCAAATATGTCATTGCCATTGTTCAACATGAGTAATGTTATTTTGTTACGGCATGTTTATAAAAGTTACTTAAACGTCCTAATTTAACAAAGGCCAAATTCTGTTTTAATCTCAGCCCTGTTTGTGAAAGCAGGCCCTATTTTTCCATCTGTAAGGCCTTTTTTTTACAGACCACAAGATGGTAGTGTTAAAATTCATTCAACCTCATTTCCTAAAAAGAGTCACTTAATGCTATGACGTTATGGTCTTTGAACATATTTTGACGAGTCACTATCATTGATTTAGAACCAACAGGCTACTTTAAACCCGGCATCTTAATCCTGTTAGAGTTTGCAATGTCCAGAACTGAAAGTTCAGACAGTTTCTGAGTTTAAAAAAAGACAATGAGAATGAAAACACTATTATGATGAAAACATGAAGGTGTGCAGTGATATATACTGCTGCAGTGTCATTAGCCAGAGCTGGGGGACCGCTCAGCAGTGACAGGCCTTTTAATGAGCCTATTAAGAGAACAGCAAAGACCAGGCAAAGATCAGGCGTCATTAGTGGCACAGCGGACACGGCACACCCTGGGGAGAGGCTACTTTTGGCAGACACACTGGGCTGGTGAGAATAAGTAGGTTTGGTGGCGTTCTGTGGCTGGTGTGGTAATTACTCAGAACACCAAAAATTTTGTTTCACAATCATCAGGCCTGGGCTGAACTGTTCAGTTAACTTCTATTGGGCGGTTCTTCTTTATTCGGTTAATGTGAGTTTGGCCTTGCTGGGTTTTATTATTATTATTTTTTTATGTTGCATGATACGTCTCTTGAATTGCTCTCATCTTTCAGAGCTTCCACAGTTCAAGAGAGAACGTTCTGTCTTCAGCTCAATGAATAGTGGTTTGTACAGTACCACTTCTTTCAAGAAACCAATCATTCCGTGAAAGTCATCTACCGCCTACAGTGGCATGTAGGAACACAGTCTTCAGCTGTATTACTACAGCTTTCAAACTAGTGCAATTTCATAGAAAGTGTCAGAGGTAAAACTTTACAATAAGGTTTTGTTTGTTAACATTAGGTTACCTTGAGCTTGAACAATGAGCAATAGTTCTATAACGTTTATTAGTTTATGTTAATGTTAATTAAAACTAGTAAATGCACTGTGATGAATGTGAATGTGATGAGCTAACATAAAAAAATGCATTATTTTTTATTATTAATTAACACTAACAAAGATTATTAAAAAACTGTTAGCTCAATTTAGTTAATACTTTAATGTTTAAAAAAAAAAAAGAGAACTTGTCACACCTTCACTAACCGGGACTCTTATTTTGCCTCTTCAAGTCACATGTTCTTTTGTTCTAGATCTCATCAGTTGCCATGGTCACTACTCATCACAGGTGTTTGTTATTAGTTCATCACTGCTAGTATATTTAGTTCTCCTTCTCCATCTTTCAGTTGTCGGTTGTTGTTCGTGCAGACTTCATGTATGTTTGAACAGTCTAATAGTGTTTGTTGCATCTTTAAGTTTCCTCGGCTGTTACACCACCATTGCGTTCATTAAAGTTCTGTTGGATCTAATCCTCGTCTTCGTCCTTGCCAACCCGTTGTAAAGTGTTACCATGTTAGAAAATGGATCGATCAGATCTTGAGTGCTGAATAGTTAATACAGATATATTACTTCTTTAAAATCAATTTCATCTAATGGATTGAATGATTAATTTTGGGATGTTATTATGAGTCTCTAGGAGTCTCACATTTACAGAGATGAATACTGTTCACTTCAGTCGATCCATATTTAGTCATATCCTCTTGTCTAATGCTGACTGTCATCCTTAAAAAGTAATGACTGAGCAGCCCAGTGGTGACTTCCGAGCAAGCAATAGTGAAAGATGATGATGTGGAGGGAGAGTAGTGTGCTGTGAGATGACCATTATGTTAACGTTTTTAAATAGAGACAGATCACTGTGTTGATTAGAGACTAACTCAGTTTTATGGGACTTGTAATGGAAAGACTTGATCTCATAGGAGAATAGCACTTCAGATTAAGTCAAGTGCACAAATATGTCTCTGAGATGTGTCTGTTTTTCATTTCACTTGTGTTGATGCTAGAGGAACTGTAACGTGTGCCAATTCATATAGAAGTATGAAGGACATATTGATATTCTCTCTGATTATACAGTATGGATGCTTATAAATGTCAGTTGAGGGTTAAAATTACACACCTTAGACGAGTTTCTTGTAACAGGGGGGTTTCTAAGACAAGCATAGCTATTACTATTTTTCTCACTTAGGCTTATAGGTTTGAAAACCCCAAGTATTAAAATGTGTGTGCTACAGATGTGAATAGTAACTAAACATTTCCACATAACATACAATAAAACAAGCAAAGAAAATCCCATAGATTTATCTTTAAGGTTGGACTAGACCAGTGGTCACCAACCTTTTGAAACTGAAGATCACCCTCCTCTGCCTAAATGAGAGGCAAGATCGACTTGTTGAAGGGGTCGACCAATCGATCGCAATCGACGGGTTGGCGACCACTGGACTAAACTACACTTTTGACTTGGGCCAGTAATCACTCTCCTAGCAACACCCTAGCAACCCCCTTCAACTTGTGTTGGCAAGTTTTCAGTGGGGACACAGCATTTTAACACAAGTAAATATCATAAGTGACAGGTGTTTGACTTATCCATTTTTTGATTAAAAAATTAATTTATTTATTTTTTGGTCTTGTCTGCAGCTGAAGCCTAAATATTAGGAATTATGACTCATGACTTGTGTCTTTTTAAATTATGTATAATGTCTTTATCTCTATAATTACAGATGATTAAACATCTCAGGGCCTCAGTTATTCAACAAATGAAGAGCTAGAAAGTCTTTTATCCTACAAAGTTACATAATGTTCTAGATAATAGATGTTCTTGTTCTTTCGCAGAAAAGTAATATAATTATTGACATTCAAATGAGAAAGTTCTTACACTTTGAAGAAGGTATTTGTGGAGATTCATGTGTGTGTATCAAACTTTTGCCATGTCTGGTCAAGGTTAGTTGGAAAACATGTTGGCTGTTTGTCAGGGCACTGCGGTGTATAAACTGTGGTTTGCTAAGTACAAGCTATGGTTTTAGGAGACACTTTGTAGTTTGCCTGGATGGGTGATCCAAACAGTTACTCTGCCAACAAGGCGGATAAATGGCCCCTATTACCTGCGTGATGGCTCCTTTGTTTACCTGGCCTGGGTAACGTCAGGAATGTGTGTGTGTTTGTGGATGTGTAGGCGAGTGTGTGCGGCGTGATGGTACTCGTTGTGAAACGTGGTTGTAATGGCATTCTGGCCCTATCCCATGCCACACCTTTACATTTGATAAGCAGCAGTTGATGGCTGAAGTGTGAACAACACTTTAAGAACAACATAAGTTGACTAAAATACTTTGCAGTCTCAACCTTTCAAAAGACAAATAGACACTGACAATACACCTAATACAGATCCGGCAATTGTAAACAACAGAGTAGAGATGCGTTTTCAACAAAGATTTAAAATATTTGAATGAGTCACTCATGTTTTCAACCATATTTTAGAAACATTAAGAAGGAAACTTTGCAACGATCTTTAATGACTTGCAGCACAGTGATGTTGTAACAGGCTTAAGATATACTCTGGAGCAAGACTGTAAATCTTTAAAAAGCATTAATAAGACCGTATACAGTAATCCCTCGCCACTTGGCGGTTCAAGTTTTTTCAAAAAAATTCAGCCGTATTGCGGAAAGCAGCGCTGTTTTATCGTGATGCGCGAGAGAAACGGTTTCCCAGGATGCCAGACACAGTAACTCTCTCAGAGGCTTTGTACACACCCACAGGCACTCAGAAAAGACATGTGATTGGTTCCCGGCGCGAGATCGACCAATGAGAGCACGAGTGGATGTATCCCATGAGCTGATTGGCTGATTCTACTTTGCAAATTTTCACCTATCACGGGAGGTTCCGGTCCATATTAACCACGATAAACGACGGATCACTGTATTGTACTCTAAAATCAATAGGAATCCAGTGAATCCAGCACTGGAGAAATACTAGAGCATTTCCTCATGCCAGTTCTGATCACTGCGTTTTGTACCAATTGCAAATTGCAAATGAATGCTTGGTTAAAAGAGCGTCAAAGGATGAGGGATTGTAAAGCAGCAGGACGACAAGGTGGCAGTGGTCAATTTTAGCAGATTCCTACAGAGAGAGTTGCTAGAGGGTTGTGGGTAGTGATTCACAAATTAGGGTGAGTGAAAGTGAAGGATCAAGTGACTCACTCATTTGTGAAGGAGGATAGGAAGCAGGACTAGGTGAAGGGTCAGCGAAGCAAGAGTGGAGGAGTGTACATAACACGTATTTACCCTCACATTCCTGAGAGTTGAGGGAAATGACCGTAGTATGAGTCGAGCGACCAAGCCTGTGATCTCATCACAGTGCGGCGCCACTGTGGACTTCGCGGTCCTTGTGTGAGGTCTGCCACCGGATTCCTACTCAGTGAGTGGATGCAGCACCTGCAACAGTGGCCCTCTCCTGTTACTGGATCCATTCAGTGGTTGCGATGAGCATGTGCACTTGTGGAATTCCCCCCGAGTACCAAAAGAGTCAGAAAGAAAGAGAGCATTTACAGTTATTAAACTTTCATTTTCACTCTCAGAATTAGCTCGGCTGGGACATTTGTGTTCAGTCATCTGCCTTTCATTTTTAGTTAGTAATTAAGAATATTTTAAGCTGCATTTTTGTAGTTTCTCTGCATTCTTGAGGTCTGAGTAAATGTAACACAAACTCCAGAGTTACGCAACAAAACTAGCCGCAAATACAAGAAGCAACAAGCAACAGGATGTTTTGTTGATCATTTGGGTTTTAATTATGTAGCCCCACCCAGTGTAAAATGTCATTGGTCCATAATTCTGCTCCACGTAAGTGTACATCAAACAATGTTCTTATTGACTGTGAACGTGGACAAATGATTTAGGTTAGGTTGTGCATTATGAGTATTGCTCTTGACGTGTAATTGTAAGTGACTTACGTACACAATTGATATCGCAAAGTGTTTTTGTGGCACCTTTTGAACTCAGTTTTTAGTGAAGCAGTAGTGTTTATTCTTTGGGCAAAATATTCCCTCAAGCTTTCCAGATTACAAGCTGCAGACATTGTGAAAGAGACATTTTTCTTCAAAACATCTGTTTGCGGTGACAAGTTGTTTTTGATTGATCCCTCCCTTTTCCTCCCAGCAACCCCAAAGCGATGCGTCCTCAACCTCAAAACAATGTTCCTGCATAACCACTTAGAGAAACAGCACACCTCAGCGGTCAGCTTTAGTATTACAGATTTACAAATGAATTAGTGCCTGATAGATGATACATGAAGCATTTACTGAAAGGGAGGCTGAGAGAGAAAAGGGGAGGGAAGAGGGAGAGAGAGAAAATGAGATTGGCTTGCCTGCCGAGTGCGGACTCACTTGGCAGGAATCGCTTGACTGGACGTGTTATATATGACTGTGCAAAACACTCACGCACACACACAGACTCAGTGAGTGAAAGTAACAGAAGAGGCTGCTTGGGATCACTCTGTTGTGGAAAGTAGTATAGCAAGGTTCCTTCGCAGGAACTTATTGTATTCTCTCTCAGGAGTTGTGGGATGGAGATCACGGTCAGGAGATGTCTGCGTGACAGTGAGTGTTACTTTCAAAATCTGTAAATCATTAGCCTGTGATGTTAAAGCTTTCACTTAGATACTTTAAGTGTGCTTGCGTTTCCCTTGCTGGTATCAGCGCAGCGTTTCATGGACCAGAAGGCTTCAGCATACAGGTGTACTGGCATTCACGTAAGTAGCTTGCTGGTGTTTAACTACTAGATAAAAAGAACATTTCTATTCAGTTTCATTTGGCAGATGTTAACTATGTTACTATTCTAATTATTTTAGCATTGCTGAGCAGAAACTGAAACAAGAATTCTACATCAGAATGTTAACTTACTAAGCATTTTCAATTTGAATGTTATTTTATTCTGTGGGGAATTCAGCTAACTTTAAACCTCAAAAAAGTCTATTTTAAGAAATGTGAATGTACATTGTCATAGTACGGTTTCAAACAATGCACAGTATTTAAATACAACTTCCTGCTTGGAATGATTCCACTAAGACTTCTGAAGACTTTTCTCTTTCAATCTCACTTTGTCATGGACATAAATGCCTATTCATTGTATTGGTTCATCATGTGGCATTTGTCAATGCTTCGGCTCATGGAATGGCTGTTATGTGAATGGTAGTGAATAGGTGTGGCCAGGACGCACCTTGACCTATTACGTCCACCTGCCCACCTGAAAATCTTTATCAGATTTATTACCATCTTTATCACCACCACCCACGTAGACACTACCAGTCAATAGTTTGAACACACCTGTCCTTTCATGCTTCCATTTTTTTACGGTGTAAAATTAAAACTGTAAACTACTTTAAGGTGCATTCAGGGATGCTTTATGCTTTTTAAACTGAACATATGTCTACTCAACAACCAGTGCAGCATCTACCTGAGCCATATTGCGCCAGAACGCCCACCACACACCAGCTTATTGGTGAAGGTGAGAGAATGATGAAAACAATCATGTATATGGGGATGATTAGGAGGCCATAATGATGGACAGAGGCCAATGGGACAATTTGCCCGGATGCCAGGGTTACACCCCTACTCTTTTTTTTTTTTTTTTTTCAAAGGACATTCTGGGGTTTTCTATGACCACAGAGAACCGGGACCTCAGTTTAACGTCTCATTTGTACCCATCCAGGTACTGACCAGGTTCAACTCTACCAAGCTTCAATGGGCCTCTTTTTAGAGGTTGTCTTGCTGCCTCTCTAGTGCACCTGTTGTCACATTCATTTGCACTAAAGCAGGTGAAACTGATTCACAATCACTTGCTTCCTAATTGAACAGATTGATATGCCTGAAGTTGAATTGATGTGGTGTTATACAGTGTTGAGCAGTGCATAAGTAGTGTGGTGTATTGCACAGGTTTATTGCTACGTTTGGGTATTAACTGTTCATTAGATAGATTGCCTGAGGGATGAAACTGTTCTTACGGCTGGCCGTTCTGGTGTGCCGACCAGACAGCAATATTTCAAAAAGGAAGTATCCTGGCTTTGAGGAAACCAGAATGATTTTGCCAGCTCTTCTACTCACTCTGGAAGAGCACAGTTCTTGGAAAGTGGGGAGCGGTGTACCAGTGAGTCAGAGTCATGTGGGTCAGGAAATGACAGATTTTTCACTTCTGGGTGAACTGTCCCTTTAAGATTATGAAAAAGGAAAGTCAGTCAAATTTGTTCAAACGTTTAACTCAGGGGTCGGGAACCTATGGCTCGCGAGCCATATATGGCTCTTTTGATGGCTGCATATGGCTCTTTTGACGCCGCCGCCCGTCGACAGATACTTCCGCGTTCGGAGGACAGGCAGATCGCGCCGCCGCACCCGCGTTACTTCCGCGTTTGGAGGACAGAGACATCGCGCCGCACACCCCCCCCCCCCCCCCCCCCCCCCCCGGTTGACAGATCGATCGCTTCGGACTATGGCTCTTCACAGCTTCATATTTAAAAAAAACAAACACGTCATAGTTCAATGCTATTAAATTGCAGTGTATTTATAATCACACTGTATTGTTGAAGGAGTGTTTGCATATTTGCATACAGGAGCTTTTTTGACTTTGCATTCTTGAAGGCCTTATTCGGTCCACTGTGATGATTCATGGTTGCTGTATTTGAAAAGTTCACACTTATTAGCGCCACGTTAACTCATATTTCAGCGCTACTTGGCGCCTTAATCACCGCAGGCTCTAATGAGACTTGTGCTGACGCAGAGAGGTGACGTCACAGCCCCTGAAATATTCTAGGTCAGGCCTGAGTTTAATCAATGTTAGTTTTAATGTTGCAAGATCAGGGTGAAAAATATGCGGGTCAGTGGTTTTTCCATTTTACGAAATGTATGTGTGTTTAATATGAGTTAGAAATGGACAGATGTGCCGTATGGAGTTGAAACAAAAAGGGTTGCAAAAGATTCCGGAGTGAAACAGGCTCCCTCTCCTCCCCAGTCTCCACGGTAACAGGCTTGGGTGCCACTATTACAGTTACTCAGTGTTTGAGTGTCAGTGAAGTGTGTGACCGGGTCGACATTTAAACTCTGCCATGTTTCTCAGAATTCAAAGCGGAATAAGTAAAGGGACAGATGAGGAATATTTGTGAATGTATGTGCGTGTAGTACATGAATCTAGAGAACAATTGTTCAGAGTTTGCTCTTTTGTATTGCAGGCGGTTTTAAGTAATTTTGTTCCTTAAATTATTTGGAGAGATACAAATTTTACATTATAATGCTATACAATGAATGTGGATAGAAGAGCTCAGATAATTTAGACTTTTGAAATGTAGACTTTTTTATTGCAGAAATTGTACAGTTTGAGAAACTATCTAGTGAAAATCTGATTTAAAAGGACAGTTTACCCAAAAATAATATGATAAATGTCCTTTAAGTCAGTAGGGTTTCCACAAATGGCAGTGTTGTTTTAGACTTTTAACTTTCAGAAGACTTTCTGTTCCACATAAGGAGGAAAGTCCTACATGTTTGTAACAACATGAGGATGAATAAATGATCATTTTTATTTTGGGTGAACTATCCCTTATAGCCATTAAGTCCCAATTTGCTTTAATCTCGTTGCTATCTAGTAGACACAAAATAGTTACAGTGGTACCTCGAGATACGAAATTAATCCGTTCCGAGGCGGCCTTCGTATAATGAGTTTTTATCTAGGAACACATTTTACATGTAAAATGGCTAATCCGTTCCAAGCCCTCCAAAAACACCCCATTAAATTTCATAATAAAGCTAAATTGACCTATAAACAATGAAATAACATAAAATGTCGAAGCTTACCTTTCGAGTGAGGCTATCTCTGAAAGTGGCGGCAGAGAAGGAGGAGGAAAAGGTAAGGTTGCAGAGTGGCTGAGCTAAAGCACGCCAGCACGTACGTATAGAACAGGTATAGTACGTATAGTACGTATAGGCTTTCGTAACTTGGATTTTTCGTAAGTTGAGCCTTTCGTATCTTGAGGTACTACTGTATTCAAGATATTTTTCTCTCCTTTTAGCATCTAGAATATGGGTCTTGTCATAGCTAATGTGACCATTATGAGAAGTGTGGGCGTCACTTGCCCACCTGCATAGCCAAAATGCAGCCAATACTCACCATTACCACAAAACTATAGCCTGAATCTTAGCTGCATGTCTTATAGTAATGCTGACACTGTGAACTCTTGGACTTTACGGGTGGGGGGAGAAAGCACCACAATCCGCCAGCAAGAGGACAAGAGCTAGAATTTCTCTCCCTTTATAGGAGTGCCAGGTTTCACATTTTCTTTCTCAAGGGTGTGTGCTTCCTTTTTAATTTGTGTGTATGTGTATGTGTGTGTGTGAATGTACGCTTGCATCTGTGTGAGATTGGGAGGTGTTCCTGGGACACACCCTCTGTTCTAGAGGCTGATCTTCATGGGATTGCTCTATCCCTCTTGAACAGTGCAACTGTATTGGTGGTCCCAGGGCAGGTGCCTTATGGATCAAGGGGCGGACAATGCTTTGGAACCATGCCTATATGTTGTTAAAAGCAGAAAGACCGGTGAAAAAGGCCACCGGCTTGGATGAGAGCTGCCTTGGGCATAACATCCAAGTTAAGGTAAGATGTAATCCCAAAATGAGAGGTATTGCTGTTAGAAACCATTACGTGTATTTGTTGATGTAGAAACATTTGTGTTTGTGTTAGCGTGGGAGAAATGTCAAGAGCTACGTCCCAAAACCTAGTGCGCTACTTACGACAGCATTTTACAGAATGAAAAGCTCATAAATGGCTGATTTGAAATGATTCGCATGGATTCAACTCAGTTTGCTTCCCTAAATATAACTCTTTATGTGAGCAATAGGTGCACTTCCAATAGTTTGACATTAGCATGTTGCTAAGCTAACGAAGTAAATATACACAAAATCTCTTTTAAGTTAAGTTGAACTGTTTTGATATTGAATGAAGCGCATTTTTCTTTTCCCACATTTGAATTTTTTTGGATGGAATGCCAAATTACTTTCTGGGATTGCCTTATTCTTGACACTTGCTGTGCTGCCTTTAATTTTCCGCAAGTTGGGTTGTGGGATTTGGTTGTATCTAAAAATCTGTTTGGCTAGGCAGCTCATTAGGTTCTGGAACTAATGTGTGTCGGACATAAGAAACACAAAATATGTGAATGACTGTGAGGGAGAGACACATTGACAGAAACTGAGAGCTGAAAGTACGTCAAAAGGAAGGTAACTCAATCTGGGCAGCTGTGAGCCATTCTGCTGCAGTGCCACGTCTTCAGTTCATTGACGTAGAGAGAATACCTGCACTGTGTGTACACTTTTTTTTGTATGTGACAGCAGTGGAAGTGGAACAATGGAAGTATAACAGCAAACCAGGCCTAACATGAAGGTGAATACAGCTGAGAAGTAGAAAGAGAAAAACTGTCAGTGGAAACGATGAAGCTGTATCTCTGATGTAGATGTGCAAGTGTCACGCCTTCTCATCCATGTGCTTCTGAGCAAACAGCGGTGAATGTGTGTGCGCTCTGCTGTGCAGACAAATCATACCCCCAGGAAGATTTGGGAAAACATGTTTTGCAATGTGGAGTTGAGTAACTTTGAAGGAACTTAATTGGCCTCTCCTACTTGAGATGATGTGAGAAAGTGACAAGACACGATTACATCACTGCTTTAGCCAACGGCGGGGGTGAGCAAACACGTGAGAGTGTGCTTGTGGTTTTATGAAGCGTTTCTGGTATGGCATCCCCCGGGGCTTTGGCTTTGTTTGTCAGGTGATCTCCCTAAAAAAGCTGAAATAAGGAACAGTGCATCTACAAATGTATTTGTACTTGCCTGTTTGCTTGTTTATATAAGAGACACATTATCATATTTAATTACATTTTTTACATTATATTTGTTTATTGTGTACACCTAAAGTGAAAATACTGCTCAATGCGAAACTTTCACAGCCATGGATACATTTAAAGTTTAAAATATGGTTGTGTCGGGAAATAATTTTAGATTTCAGTATGGGTAGGAAGACTAAGTACAGTGGAATACGGTTTTCTCAACGGCCTCGGGGGTTGCAAAAATGCATCGAGATAACTGATGATCGAGATAACCAACAGCCAATATGGCGATTTGTTTGATGAAGTGATCG
Organism: Rhodeus uyekii; assembly: GCA_037043235.1. Classification (NCBI taxonomy): domain Eukaryota; kingdom Metazoa; phylum Chordata; class Actinopteri; order Cypriniformes; family Acheilognathidae; genus Rhodeus; species Rhodeus uyekii. Next base: position 1,167,053 of record JAWRVZ010000033.1, read on the forward strand.
GCATGCTATAAAAATGTACATACACTGTATATGTTTAACAACAAAAGGCATATGTGCACCAACTAACAGCAGAGATTTACCAGTATACAATAAAAACTATCTTGGATTCTCCATACAAACCTTTAATTATATTCTCCAACATTGCAAACACAATTTCGTTCACAGCATAAACAGTCACTGCACACGTGTAAACACATTCACTCAAAACACAGTTATTTCGCTCTGACACAGTTCTGAATAGTATTGCACACGCGGTTAATATGTTTCTTTACAAAATCTAAAATGCTTTGTTGCTTTTTGCCTTTAATGGTCTGCTTGAAAACAAATGCTTCTATCAGCAACGATGTCTTTGTCGATGTCAATATAATCTGGGAATTCCTGGACAATAGGTACGCTCAGTCATGAGATAACCATGTGAAGTGGCGAATTTGTCCCTCTTTTGTGCTCGAGATACTAGGGTTCGGCGACATAAAAGAATCGACGTAACCGATGAGAAAATGCTTAGACAAATAGGGAGTTTGGCGGTTCCACTTCAAAAACGCCGACATTATAGGGTTGGCAAGTTAACCGTGAGTCAAGATAAGTGAACTCCGCTGTACTAACAATAAAAACACAAAGGTGTGACACCACAAAACTAAATCACTTGTTTGGGTTGTTGTGCCTAGTTACAGCACATTTTAGTGTGGTGCTTATTTCTCAAGTACTTTGTTATATGGAGGTCAGTATGTAGCTTTGTCAAGAATAGTTTTGGTTTGTTCAAACTGTTTTTGTTAATGGCCAAATCAAACCATGACAATCTTTTTAGAGCTAGAAACAGAATCAAACTGAATTTGAGAGCAGCATTCTTCATTTTCTTTTGTGTGTAACAAAATTCAGTCTGTAAATCATACCAAATTTTGCCAGAGTTTGTTATGGTTTTACTCATATTTCATGGCTCATTGGATAAGGTCCACAATGAAGGACTTTGCCCTCTCATAATATAACATTAAGGAAACGTTGATTTAGCATGCGTATTACGTGCCAGTGGACAATGAATTATACTGCAGTCCATAGCTGGCGTTATGCCCGGACTTACTTATGAAAGCTAGATTAATGTTTCCTCCTTGAAATACAGATACTCTCTCTCTTTGTAGCCTCGGACTGTCAGGATTGTATTGAATGAATTAAATGTTTTTTTCATCTTATAACTAGAGCACAACTAATCAGTACGCTGCATTCAGACACATACCATTAAACAACTGATTATTCATTTATCACTGGAAGAGATTGAAAAACTGTTTGTGGTGTATTGATGGATTGATTGATGTCATATCTGTGAAGTCATTGAAGAAAGACGTCATTGTGGGACTTGGCACTGAAAGATATCACTCAGACCAGAAAATGAGGGGGAGGACTATTTGAAAACACAAGGGAGTCATCAGTCTAATCGTTAAAAGACAGGTTACAATTACCCAGAAGGAAATAACAGTGTAGGCGGTCATTCTGATTTATATTGGATGTCTCAGATAGAGTGTATCCTTGGTTGATTTAGTTTCATCCTTGCTTGGGATGTTATCAGGCGGTCGTAATGTAACATGAGGTAGGTGGTAACCTAATTCACAAAAATACCCAACAGCATAATCACATCAGAGTCGTTTTAGGGTTTCAAGCATTTAGCAATGAGGGTTTACAGCTGAAAAGGTGTATTATGGGGATTCAGTTCTTGGTATTAATTGGCCCCAAACCATAGAATTAGATTTGAAACTTGAATTTAATGAATTGCAATTTAAAGAAATTGAACAGGATATGTATTCTGAGAAAGAAAATGTCCTTCTATCCTGGTTCACAAAAGTTAATTGGGGAGATTTTAAACTATTCCTGTCTATTTGTTTGTCTTTATATCTTTCTATATTATGCATTTGTCCATCCATCTTTCCATGTGTCTGTCCATCTATCTACAGTATCCATTTATTGTGTATCCAAGTACAGTATCCATCTATCCATTTATTGATCTTCTGTCTATCCACGTATATATGTTTATACATCTATAGTGTCAATCTATATATCCATCTCTGTCCATCCATCTTCAAGGCCTTTTACAATTATTCCATATTTTACGCCTAAGGCTTTCTCAAGCCATCATCATTATATAAGTCATCATTACCGGTAAATGAGTTCTATAAATAGAGTTAGTTCTCCTGTTTGTTTGTTTTTTACCTTGATTGAATAATAAATTAATGGGAATAAAAAATAAGGACCACAATAAGACCTGACCCCACTTTAAAGACCAAGGCCAGTGTGAATTGGATTATTCACTTAATTCACTTTTGATCCACTTAGTATTTTTTCTTTCTTCTTCTTTTTTGTTTTAAAGTGTGAAAACTCAAATTACTAACCATTAAATACAAAGTCAGACATTGATTTGCTTGGGTTCTTATACAATAATTAGCGTGACTACCTCACACAATGCAATTCCTTGTAGACCTTTTCTTTTGTGTGCACTGGACTGTAACGTCACCCGGGCCCCACTCTAGATTTCTGGGAACAAGAGTCACGTTTACTGTAAAGTGTTTTTTTTCCCACAAACGCATCAGTTTTGGGAAGCAGCCTTGGCCTCAGGCCCTCTGTTAAGAGATCTCTGCTTTATGACTCGCTCCTGTGGTTAGCTGGAAGGCTGACCCCGTGCCGCTGACAAGTCATCAAAGCAAAGACTGTGTGAACAACATGCAGCGGAGTAATTTTTTTCCTTTGCTGTTAATCGCCGCTGAGATGATTTAAGGCCTGTTTGGGGTGTGAGTCAGAGGAAGCGCGCTTCAGTGCAAGTGCAGTGAAATGAAGAACAAATGTGCACTGTAAACCCGGGGGTGTGGGGGGGTAGGTAAGACATCTCTGAATATTGCAGGGGGAGTGCTGAGTTACGTGGGCCATAGCTGGCGGCTAGACGTGAGTCAGTTAAGACTCATGGTATTTATTAAATTATGCATAAAGTACAGTTATATTTGGGCCTATGAGACTTCCAAGAAGTTATTCTCTCAGGAATGTGTCATTTCTCAGAAATCAGTGTTAATTTAAATGTAATGATCATTTCACATTGGGTTCAGTTTATGCTCTTGAGTGGTTGAATGTGAGCAAGTCACGTAAGCAAACGCAAAATAACCCAAATTTAATTTAACATTTTTTCCTAAGAAATGCACAAGTTTGTTAGGGTTTGTTTGTGTTTAACTATTTGTAAATTCGATTTTCTCCACTTTTTTTGTCAAAGACTATGTCCGGATCAAATACAGAATGATGATCAAAACACAGATGGTAAAACATAGAAAGTAGACTGAAATTATACTTTCTTATTTGTAGTTTAAAAAAAACATGAGGATGAGTAAATGACAATTAAACTGTTTGTATGAACTAGTCTTTTAACCCCAGGTTTATTCACAGAGAAATCGTTTTGGATAGAAGTGTGAGGTAAACTACTGACTTGTTAGTGAAGCTCTGCATCAGATTCTGTGTGCTTCATGCAGGTAGTAGTGGTGTAGAGGTTATCAGAGAGCAGAAATGGGTAATAAGCTGCATACTGCAGTGAGGAAATGTAAAATTACTGATTTGCGCAGTGATGTTTCTGTTGGCAAGGCCATTCCAGATGAGCGCAGGCTGGGTTTCCCAGGAGCGCTTCTCAGAACAGCTCATTTAGTTCAAGACGTCCTGGGAATTTGTAATTGCAGGTCACTGTAATTTTCTTCTTCCTTTGTCAAAAGCCACTTGGTAAAATCACTTATTTGTCAGGTGTTGCTATACATAGGTGCAACTTAAGTGGAATACCAAAAATAAACTAGCACAGCATTGCGAGCTAGAAGAAAAAAGCTCCTTGTGTTTACCATGACTCCGGTTAGCATCACTTCCTCTCACGTCATACTCATCGCTAAAGCATTTAGAATTAGCAAGTGTGTTGCTGCCAGAAAGGAACATAGACAATATGAGTGGATGGTCCTACTTATCCTTTCAAAATATAGTTCCTGGAAACTCTTGCTTATCTTCATTATCCCAATTTTTCTATCTTTCCACTCTGTTTTCAATGTGTATTTACTCAGGCTCTAAATTTGGCCCACTCTTCTGATAGGGTTGTTAAGGTTGTTTATCTGTTTTTGCCCAGATAGGAACATTCTCCTGTGGCTCTGTCACACTGCGCGTGTACAAGTGGGCCAAAGTTCAGTCTCTTCCTGTAAATAGATCAAAAGGAGCAGCCAGATGTCTGAAATTCCCCACGAAATGTCCAAGAATTCCAGAGAACTTGCGCACCAAGAGCATGCTTTGGGATAATGCTCTGCCAAACTTGCTGTGAATAATGACAGATGAAGAAGGAAACATGTTTTGCTTATTATGAAAGAAATGTGTTGTGTATAGCTGTGTGTGGGCACTTGTTTGCTTGTGTGTTTATGTACAAATACTACATTTATAAAAATATATATGAGGACTCCACTTTGTATGCTGCAGAGTTGCATTGTGTGGCTTTAATAAAACTCACACAGAAGCACCGCATTTGATTTATAAATAGGTGACAGTCTCCTTCAGAGTGCCTTCTAATTAAATACAGGAAGAAAGAGAGAATGAGTGTGTGACCTACCACCATTATAGCCATCACTCTCCATGGCCTATGCATGAACTCAAGAGAGCATGCTAAGCCATATTAACACCATGCTGAACTCTATTGACTGATCTGTATTAACTTCTGGGTCATTCTCACTCTTACACACACAGCAGTGTTAAAACCATCTATCCTCACAGCACTGTCTCATGCTGTTCTTTTTATCTCAGAGTCTTCACAGAGTGAATCCTGCAGCACTCATGTGTCTCTCTCTACAGGGCATCATTCGGGCAACTGCGTTGTGCGGTCAGGCCACACAGAGAATGTTTAAAGTGCCCCTATTATGCTATTTTAAACATTCCTAATTTTGTTTTAGAGATCTACAAAAACTACAATTAGTTAAATATACTGCAATCTCTCTAAACCAGGGGTGTCAAACTCAATTGCACCGGGGGCCAAAATCCAAAACACACTTTAGGTCGCGGGCAGACCCATAGATAGCCCAGTAGATAGATAGCCCAGTCTTTTTTGATTTCGTACACGAAACTTCCATTACCATATATGAAATTCAGCTCCAAAGGCTTCCCCAGTTGCATACACAGTGATACGAACAGTATTGGTGGCATCGTTTTTACTGTATGACTTTCAGAGCAAGTTCTCATCCTTTGGAAGTGTATGCAAAGTAGTTTTACTGAGTGGTTTTGTCTTGACATGTAAATAACACAAATCCAACTCTTCCAGGCCTCAGCTACAACTACAGGGTTTGAGGGCGGGTCAAAGTAGTAAGATGATGTCGTTCGCAGGGAGCCAATGAAGACAATAGACTGGCATTATGCAAATTAGTTACAAACCTATGTAGTGTGTTACGGAAATGAGACTGGAATTAACGACTCAGTTCAGTTCAGAATTCTAGTTCTTTCTCATATATACAGTGTGAGAGAATTATTAAATTATAAGCAAAGTTAAACACTTTTGGCTTTATATGGAAAATATATTTGTCATCATAATAATAGTAATAATACTAGTAATATATTTTAACCTATTTTAATATACTACACACACATACAATTTTGCTGTCGTTCACGTTAGCTGCTGTTCCTGGAACAGTTCTGTTTAATTATGGACCATTTACAGGAATTAGTTACTGCTCTGGGATCAGTAAAGGGTTGTACACTTTTGAGAATGTGAGTCATAACTGTGCTTGTGTACATGTGTCACAGTTTTCCACTGACAGGATTAAAATAAAACACACCTGCATCCTATGAGTCACATCTGACTCATCAGGTAAAAGATGCGTACACCCCTGCATCATCTTTCTCACTCAATACCCCCACATCAGGACCAGCACAGATTTAAACGAGGCAAACTGCTTGTACTATAAATGAGCAGACTGAGAAACAGAGTTAGTGATAATGAGAAATGACTATACGAGCAGATGTTTGCTGAAGCGTTTATTCATGCTGGGGAAAAATATGGGGGATTAATCGAGTTGAACGAGCTTCTATGAGCTGTAAATGTGATGTTTCTGAAGTGCTTGCTTTTTCTGACTGTACAAAGTCTTCAGCTCCGACGAGACTATCCTCTCGTGGACAACATGCCGTAGACAGAACTGTAGTAGTAACTGCGAGCATCACATCAGCGACAGGATTTTCTTTTGTGGCTTCGTTCGTGACATAAGCCTTCAACATATTCACATGATACACTCGACTTTTCCGTCTACGATCTGGAGTAGAGATTACATAGTCAGTGTCTGTAAGTCATTTATCAATAGTGTAAGGGCCAGTGAATTTGAGGGCCTGATCCTGGAACCAGAAGCAAGACTAAAATTAAATCATCAGGTTGAAAAATTCGTTTTACACGTTTTGTCATACCGCAATTTCATCTTGGATTGTGCAACTAACAGATGAGCTTTGGCTACATCACAAGCCTTATGGAGACGTTCACGAAAAGCACAGACATAGTCCAAGGCATTATTAAGACACTGGCTTACACTGACACTTAGCGGTTTCAATGGCCCACGAACAGTGTGGCCAAAAACAAGTATAGCAGGGCTGAACCCCAATGACTCCTGTACAGTCTCTCTAGCTGCAAACATAATCAGTGGCCAACCCTCAACCCAATCTCTCCCAGTACTCAAACAATTTGCACGTGGCATCGATTTTAAGGTTTGGTGAAAGCATTCTGATGCACCTTGAGACTCTGGATGGTATGCACTGGAGAATTTATGCTCAACTCCGAGCTCTTTCAATACTTGAGCAAGTACTTTGGAAGTAAAGTTAGGACCCTGGTCGGTTTGGATAACCTTAGGCAACCCAAATGTTGGGCAGAACTTAATCTCCTTAACTACTGACTGGGGTTTGAGAGTACGGAGTGGAACAGCTGCTGGGAGCAGCGCACATCAGAGTCAAGATATATTGGTGTCCCGACTTAGATTTCGGTAGTGGTCCAACACAATCTAAGATTAAACATTCAAATGGTTCACCCACCACAGAAATCAGATAGAGGGGTGCAGAAGGTATGGTCCGGGTAACTCGCTTACCCACGAGTTGGCAAACATGACAACACTTGTAGTACTTGGAAAAACTAGACTTCAATCCGGGCTAGAAGAAATATTGAGAAATGCGTTTGTAGGTTTTATTTACCCCAAGATGACCAGAGAGAGGATACTCATGGGCAAGCTGCAATACCTGAGAACGATAATCAGAAGGAAAAACAATTTGAAAGACAGCAAAAGCATCATCAACATCATGTAGCTTCCAACGACGCATTAGGACATCATCTTCCCAAATGAAATCGGTTCTAGCACTACACGTACCATCAAAATGAACAGCAGCTTTTACGCAGGGTGTTGGAGATTGATCAGACCTTTGAGCAACAATTAAGTGTTCTCTATCAAACTTCAGAGCTGCTACGTTTAACTCTCCTCAGGAGTTAGCTGTGGTGTAATAGATAGAGTACACTCCAGAGAATATTTTGCAGGGCTCAGGAATGAGTCAGTACCTTCCTACTTCTGTGCCTGCACACAAGTTACTGCACAAGCAGGAAATACAGCAGGGAAACAGACAGCTACATCTAGATCAGGAGAGCTCTCTGGTGTATCAACGACATTCCACAATATAAGGTTTACACCATCTACAGGCAACTCAGTTCGCACCAATAGGAATCGTGCCTGTCACCAGATCAGATTTAAGATAAACTACATGTACCGGCAAACCAACACATCTGCCCCAGTGTATGTGTCGGCTGAGAATGGCAAGGTATCTGCCAAAATAAATGATTGGGTTGCCCCAGTGTTCCTTAGAATTGAGATGACTGAGAGAGCTTGAACAAGAGCCACAGCATTTTTCTGTGTCCATGCTTTACAGTCAGAAATCAGGTAGCCTGAATCTAAACAGTTTGTCAGTGGACTGTTTTGACTCAGTTTTATGACTCTTACCTACCAGTTCTCTTGAAACAACGGTGAAGAGGGAGCTCTCAAGCGTGGGAGGGGAACAGGCTTCCGGCACAAAGCTTCCAATTCCAACGTTTTCAGTTGAATGTCACGATGAGCCTCGACCTCAATAGTATGCAGTAGTGCTACTTTAATATCATGCTCCTGTCTTTTTAGTGCCAAATCGAGCTCTTTTAACTTAATCGCTGTAACAGGATCTATTCGAGAACACCACTGCCTCCTTTCATTTCCAATGATGACTCAGCAGGTAGTATACCTGGATGCACCAATTCATTATACAGTGTCTCTTTAATTGCTTGCTTAGCAGCATATTTGGACACAGATTAAAAAAATGTCCTACACCGATTAAAAAACTTTGGTCGCTAGTGCAAGTGTAAACGCCAATAGATCCAATTAATTTAAACGTATGCACTCTGCCCTCACCAATACAGTCAAATCTGAATACAACAATATTAATTTCAGAACAAATAGTTTTGTAGAGACCAAACTCAAAGCAAATCAAACACATTCGGTCTGGTCATTTCTTTGTTTTGTGGCAGAGCTCTGACACTACCGTAATGTCTCGTGTTTTGTGTGTGCCCTTAGATTCGACGGTTCGAGCCTTGCGCTCTCTTGTCTGTGTAACGTCTTGTGTGCGGGTTATGATGTCCGATCCCTAGACAGTCTTGTTCGGTGAGTGGGTGCGGTTTCAGGCTTTGCTTGTACCGCGTGCTCTCGTGTCTTTGTGCAGTGTTGTAAGAACACGGTTCATGTTTACTTCAGCCACGTGCTTTCATGTTGTGTTTTGGTGTCGCGCACTCAGTTTGGTTGTCACCAGCTGCACATCGTCTTTGTTTAATGTGAACACGCAGCAATGCGTATCAGCATTGGCTGCGTGTTCTTGTCTTGTCATTGTAAACCCTTCCCACCTTGTTCCCCTGGTTAACTTTCCCCTATTTATTCCCCTTGTGTTTGCTGTCTTGTGCTGATTCGTCGTTGTTTTTTGATCATGTATGTTCCTAGTCTAGTCCTGATTGTGTCCAAGTCAGCTTAGTCTTGTTTTTCCCTCACGCGGTTGTTTTTGTTGTGTTTTTGTTTGCTTTTGTTCCCCATTCTCTTTGCATCCTTGAGTCCTCGTCCCATCTCTTCATCCAACCTGACAGTGCGAACCAGCCACAACTCAGCAGAGATGGGGATATTCCTTTTTCCTTTTTCTCTCTATCTAACCACAAAAACAGGAGAAAAGGTTAATCACAAAATAACATGGCACCCACCTCCATACAGTTCAGAAAATAAAACAACCACCTAAGTGGTGAAGCTTGTGAAAAGAAGTAAAGACAAAGAAAATAACACGCTTGCACAACTCCGAACACAACACAACTGAAGTGTTTAACAGTCAGCAAGATAACACAACGTGAGACAAACAACTATACAACTACAGCTACACTCACCTAAAGTATTATTTGGAACACCATACTAATACTGTGTTTAATTATATGTGGCAATGATTCAACAACGTGCTGAAAGCATTCTTTAGAAATGTTGGCCCATATTGATAGGATAGCATCTTGCAGTTGATGGAGATTTGTGGGATGCACATCCAGGGCACGAAGCTGCCGTTCCACCACATCCCAAAGATGCTCTATTGGGTTGAGATCTGGTGACTGTGGGGCCATTTTAGTGCAGTGAACTCATTGTCATGCTCAAGAAACCAATTTGAAATTATTCAAGCTTCGTGACATGGTGCATTATCCTGCTGGAAGTAGCATCAGAGGATGGGTACATGGTGGTCATAAAGGGGTGGACATGGTCAGAAACAATGCTCAGGTAGGCTGTGGCATTTAAACGATGCCCAATTGGCACTAAGGGGCCTAAAGTATGCCAAGAAAACATCCCCCACACCATTACACCACCACCACCAGCTTGCACAGTGGTAACAAGGCATGATGGATCCACGTTTTGGCCATATAATTAAAATCTGCACCAAATTGCATATTCTTGGTCTGTTGTAGCCCCCCATCCCCCTTCCTCTCCCCTTGAGGGTAAGCACCATATTTTTATTATAAAAGGGTGATGCATTATGATACATACACCTACTTTTTTTGTATATGTACATTCATTCAGCAAATGGCACTGATGGGACAGAAGAAATGCACCTGTAACCCTCTAAACAGCAGCTTTGCTTCTTTCTGTTTCTGAACAATATTTAAATGTTGTAAACCAGTGGTCCCCAACCTTTTTTGTGTCACGGACCGGAAAACGTTTGATAATTGACAGGGTCGGGGGGGGTTGTTGCGATTGTTGAAATTGCACCGCCAAAGCTACAGCGGCAATCAAATTCGATCCGCGTCCGGTACCATTTGATCCACGGACCGTCCGCGGCCCGGTATCATTTCACCGGGGGTTGTTGTAAACAACCATTCAGATTTTTGTATTCACATTACCAAATACTTAGAATTAATAGGCTTAATGATTTATTAATAATCATTTTATATTTAAATCTGGAATACAACATGCCCTAGATATTGATACAGTGAAAAACTGAGACTGAATGAGTGCTCAAAGCAGGTTGTTACATAAAATAATAGATCTTTTCATTCTCTTTTTAAAAATTAGGCCAAGGAGGCAACAGGCGGGAGGGGGTGATGTCATCACTGATAGCAACGGGCAACCATGCATGCAGTCCATTCATTTTTGTGTGTATATGTGTGTGCGCACATGAGTGAGATTCTGTCTTCTGCGTGTCACTTCCTGGGACTGAATAGTGCAGGAAGTTGAGTGACAGGGCGCAAAAGAACAACACCTCCATGGTGGGCTTTTCACACACACACAGAGAGAGAGAGAGAGACACCAGAGAGCAGGACTCACATGTGTGTTTGTGTATTCACTGAATTGGCAGGAGTCCCTTCAGCTCTGCTGCACTGTTTTTGCTGGTTATTTGTGTCCTAATGAGATTGACTGAAACACTGCCCTCTTTTGTTTGCTTTCAGAACTGCAGAAAGAAAACACCTGCTGTTCTGAATGGATTTGGTAAGTTGCATTACAGTCGCATTCGTGATTACAATCAACGTAACTAATTGGTGACCAGGCTTGCATGAAGTCTCTGCAAACAGAACATGATTTTCATAAAACTGGGATATCTTATAGACCAGAAGTATTCAAACATTTTGACCCCCATATATGATGAAGGCCCCCTACTTTTGTATATACAAAGACATTTGTTAAAAAACAAAACTTCAAGTTCTTAGTTTCAAAATACAATTTTATATAATACATTATGTAATTGTACTTAAACTGAAAGTTGTTTTTTTTTACAGCTACAGTGTATCTACCAATTTATTTATAAAGCGCTTTAAATGTCAAAACAGCTTGTTAAAACTAAATTAACAGCACTTTTTTCACAGACCCATCTCATCTCCCTAGTGTGTTTAACTAAGTTGGTTAATTTGAATATTACTTATTGGCTACCATATTTTTCCTGGTACCAAATCCATTCCCTACAATTCTACAGGTTTTCCCTCAACATCAGCACAGAAAATGTAGGAAAGGTCCAAAGATTTCATCTGGGCCTACATATAATCATATTTGTTCAGAAAATATCTTTAAATATGTGTAAGCATGTTCTGTACATCTAGTGGCACTTGCACAGAATTGCAGAGATAATAGTTGTTGCTAAATACGTAGTTGTTATTTAGCACATTGTTATTTGCCATTTACAGAGCTAAATGCTGCTGTAGAGTGATAATGTCATTTCTCAGGACAGCCATTTCCTAATATATAGCTGTAAAAAAACAATTTCAGAATAGCTTACATGTCTTTTAATAAGCTTCACAGGATGCTAGTATTGGGCTATTTTGAATTGTGTATGTTATACAAGATGATAATCTCTGCCCAATTAAACTGACAAAACTGAACACCAAAGCTAGTGCCAGTTAACAGAAGACGGTTAACTGTCACTTCTTGTGTAAATCAAGGCAGCATTTCTCTTCTCTTATACAAGAGTCAGTGCCAGGGTGACTTAGGCCATTAAATCAGATACCTCCTGTGGGTTCCAGGGTGCAAGAAACAGATAATAAGGTATGTAATAATACACGGTAAGCCAAATCTGTGTGGGCTTCTTAGCATTCAGAGATCTTATGCAAGCCGGTAAAAGAAAGTAGGAATGGCAGTAATGTACAGCTTATTGCTGTAGGCTATATGTGGTGATTATTCTTGGTGAAAAAAATGGAAATAAAGAAATCCCTCAGCAAAAACAGTCAAAAACATATCTAAGCCTAAATATAGCTTTTAAACCTAAATGGAATGACCTAGAAATTAATAATCTGTCATCATTTATTCACCCGTTATTCCAAAAGTATGATTTGCTTTCTTCTGTGGAACAGAAAGATTATATTTCGAATATAATTATACAGTAATACCTTGAGATACGAGCATCCCGACATACGAGTATTCAGAGATACAAGCAAGCCTTCAAGCTATTTTTTGCTTTGCAATACGAGGAAAGATTTGAGATACAAATACGCTTACAGACCCCGACACTAGGTGATCGAGCACTTGGAGCAGCCCACGTGCCTTACTCCTTCACTTCACGTGTTCGTTGACTTCCTTAAGCATCTCCCGTGAGTCTTCCTGTGGTGTATGTTATATACATTTATGGGGTAATTGCATATGGTCTCCACTAGAGGGCCACCTTGATTTTACAGCAGGGGTTACCGGGGGAGACGAGTGATTCAGGAGTACTAAGCTGGGAGCAGCACGAGTTATGTACGTTCAATAATAATAAATATGAGGTTCTGAGGCATACATTGTTGTGTGTGTAGTCTATCCAATACACTACACGGGAAGAAACACTACACTTCCATATTGGGTTTGCGTTATTTACGTAATCCCTCCCTCTTCCGCACAAGCCGCTACTATATCGTCTGTATCGAAGGTAAGAACTAATGTTAAAACCATGTTTAATTTATATCACAGAAATGAAACGTATATACTCTCTTTTTTGTGTGTGTGTGTCTCTATAGCAGTTAAAAACTTTTTGTTCATTGTTATTAGCACTAATAAGGGAGTTTTTTAGAGGGCCAGAACGGATCCTCCCCCCTGTTATGTCTTTTGGAAATACGAGCAACTCGAGTTACGAGCTCAGTCCTGGTATGAATTATGCTCGTATCTCAAGGTATTACTGTATTGTGAAAGTGGGGTTGTTTTGGTCCCTGTTAACCTTCATTGTATGGACAAAAAAAAAAAAATTCCACAATTCATGCAGGTTTAGAAGAACATGGAGATAAAAGAAACAGTTTACCTAAAATGACAAATAAGTATCTCATTAGGTTCCTTCTTGATAAAATATTGCATGGAAAAATGAAAAGGAAATTAGAAACTGAATTAGAAACTGTAATTGAAGTAACAAATAAAGCTGAAGTACTAAAGTTACCTAAAACTGAAATAACAATAAATGAAAGCTAAAAAAAAAAACACAGTAGACTAAAACAAATAAAAATGTAACCTGGAAACGAAAAAAAGGTTAACTAAAAATATTCAAATAGTAGTATATAAACACTTCCTCGTAGATTTAATGGGTGGTAGAGTGACTTGCAATGTCATCATGGAGAACAGCCATAGGCTGACGTAAACAATGAAGCAGAGCCATAGAGAGGTGTGGTGCATTAAACAGGTTTCAAAGTAATTATGTCACGTCAAAATGCATCTATTTGTGACTGGGCCTGAGACTATGTCAGTGTTGTGTTGGTGGTACGTGCACAAGTTAATGTCAAAGACTTTCACCAGCCCAGCCGCAGGTGAGCGACCAATCATGTTCATCTTTGACGTCTACTTTGAATGATGGCATTGTTTATCTTTCAGTGACTCATATTTTCCATCTCCCACAGTTCTCCTTTGAAAAAGGGCTGACGTCATCCTCCCACGGACAAAAGCGATGCATGGATTCTTTCTGTGCAATCAAGGGTCTATTTAAACACAAACATGCCATACATCAAAGCACATTGTGTGTTATGTAATAAAATGCAGTCACTTTGTTGTATTTTTACCCAACTGAGCAACAACCAGAGGTTTACAAAGTCTGGTATCAGTGTAAGAAATTGGACATAGCTATTCAAAACCGCAACGCCATGGTGACTGTAACAGGAATTGACTCTGTCAAAACAAATGTCACGGTCAAAGCATGCCCACTGCTGTTTCAACCTTTTGCCTTTCCTCTTGTGTTAATCATCAGCTTAACCAATGACATAGGGACATCTGATGGGATTGTTTGCACTCTTGGATGCTTCCTCCAGATGCTGGTTTCACATGGTGGTTTAGATGTGTTCTACCAGTGTCTAGCACCATTTGAAATCAGTGTTCTTGGGGAGGGAATTGGCGCCGTATCACATTTCTCAGTGATGGACGATCCCAAGAGAAGTCAAAGGATAACAAAAAAGGACAAGGAAACTTTAGTGGGTGGAGTGGCTTTTTAAAAGTAAGGGAAATGCATCTATTGAATCACAGGAGAATCAGACAGTGTTCATAACTTGCCCGCAAGTGCTTCATGAACTCATATAATGGAAATATATATAAACATGAGCAAGGAGTCATGACATCATGTTTTTCCATTACTTTAACCAATTTTAACTTATTTTTTATATAGATTTACTATTTAAGTAAGCTTAATATAACTGAAAATAAAAATGGATTGAAATGACTTATACAGACAAATTGATAATACTTAAAGATAACAACTGAACTTTAAATTTAAGTGGGTGTTATTTTTATAGACTAAAACCCATGACACTATGTCCGTGACTGCTTCAGAATACAAAAGGATCAAGTGTCAATATTTTGCATTACAGTGTATGAGTTACATAAATGTGTGATACAGGATTATGCTGTTTTATGTACTTTTTATAGTATGTATTAATTTGAATTGCCTTTTATTTTAAAAGCACATTTTTGTCCATTTAGCATTAATTTCAGTCTTAGTTGTTTAACTTATTTTATTTCAGTTTCTTACCAAGGCAACACTTCTAATTTTCCCTTTTAAGTTCAATTTATCATTAATAAGTACTGTTTAAAAATATAAATATTAAACATATTCAAATGGAATATTTCAGTTAATGAAAATTTTTAAGAGTTTGTTTACAGTAAACTATTAAAATGAAAATGGCATACTGAAATGTGAAAGGACTTCATTTAACTCACATTAAAATACAATCAAATCACTTATTTCAGTAACCGAATTCTTCAAAATGAGGTTCAAGGATAACCAGGGTTTTTATTGCACAAGGATAAATGTCAGTACAGTAGATTATAGTTTGATTGTGGGAGGAACAAGCAGGAATCAGACACTATGAATTAAACAGTTTTTTTTGCTGTATTTACTGTATGAATACATCATGAAATTTTCTGTGGTTGAGTTCTACTTGTGTATTTTATTTTATTTTATTTATAGGTGTTTTTGAGTTTTTTTGTTGTCCTTGCATTTGCATTTGAACAGTTAGTATTGCCTGAGAGGACCAATGAAGAGAGATTGTGTTCTCTGAAGCTCTTTCTCCCTCTCTGGCTGTTCCTACCCCATCCCTCCCCACCAAAGGATGACTGATTTCCTCTGGTGCTGAGAGTCCCTTCTGTCATCTAGCACCATTTGAAATCGGTTATAATGACTGGGGATCAATTCTTCGGCTTCCCATTGTGCTCAGAGCGGTCCGTGCCCTTTTCCTACTGCAAGCCTTTGAAGAGGTTATTGCAAATTTACAGGAAAATAAAATAGGAATGAAATGTTTCCTTTTTAGCTGAATATGCATGACATTTCAATCTTCTTGGCTATTTTGAGGTACCCTACACACAGAAAAATCAGGTACAGAAATATACAATTGTTTTGTCGCTCCAACTGTACCTTAGCAGTGTACAGCAAGTATGAGATACTCTGGAAAAATACCAGGATGCAATTTCAAACCATACCAGGACATAAAAGGTCCATTTCTATCACTAGGGGTGCATACATGTTCTTTTAGAGGTACAAACAAGAAGGTACAAAAGTGTAACAATGTTCAGAAGTACACTGCTAAAGTACAGTTGAAGCAACAAAGCATTCATATTCTTTTAGGTACATTCTTGTACCATTTTTTTTGTTCTGTGCAGCTATGTATTCATCAGCAAATTAATCAACAGTCCAAGGTGATACCTGCACCAAGACTGACTTAATCTGAAGTGAAATTCTGCCCTCTGTTGGTTTAAACACACTATATGATAAAGTTTCAGAATGCAGGGGTTATGTGCTCATTTAGGCAATTATAATAATTTAAGTCAAGTATGACTTTACACATTATATTGTTTCAAGAAGCTTTACAGAAAATCATGAAATGAATTTTTACATTTTAATATATTTGAATATTTTAATCTCTCCATGCTTTAGTCACATTTGCTGGATGATAATATAGTTCATATTTAAAGGATCAAAGCACTACTTAATTTAAATATGCATTGTTATATTACCTCTATATTCATTTTTACTATATTGACCGATGTTGATATTAACCTTTGGAAACATCAATTTGACAACAATAACAAAAAACGTTTGCATTTAAAAAATGTAATTTTGAATTAAATGGGGGGAAATGTAATTCTGAATTAAATAAATGTGAAATTACCTTTGCCTAATAACCTGTAACCATAATATGCTGTGACTGAAACATGAATCTTCATAATAAATATGTTTACACTTATGGAATTATTGACCACTGTTTCTTCTTCGAATGTGCATGGTTTTTTTTTTGTTTTTTTTTTATAATCATCAAGTATCCTTCCTTATATTTTATGCATATGGTCATGATATTTGGTTCAGTTCATTTTGCTTTGCCAGCATCATATTGATTTGTGTAACATGAAAATTGAATACTAATAAAATGGTTAAACCATGATATAATAATAACAACAATGTGTATTTACATAATTATGCATAATTTGGTCTAATTTTGGCATCATTTTGCATAATGTGTTTATTGTGCAGGCATTTATCACCCAAAAATTGAAAGAAAAAATGTTTTTACTGGTTTACTGACTCATTGGGAACTGTTAAGACTTTCTTTGTGCATTCACAATGCACGATCTATTTTGTTTTGTGTGTGTGTTTTTTTAATTACCCCTAAACAATAGGCATCATTAGTTTGAATTAAACAAGCTTAACGTTTTCTGCTCTAATGAGGTCTGGATTTTGTGAGGCAAAACTGCCACCAGACCGGCCCTCAACACTCAAGTTAACACTTTAGACCTTACAGTACACAAACTGACATCCTTTACATTTGATTTGTCTCTGAATTCAGTCAAGCCGGCTCATTTTGCCAAGTTTATTCACTTTTTTTCCTCTATATATTCATTCTGGAGTAATACTAAATTAAATCATCAGTGCATAAACAGCAGTGTTCCCTGTTTCTGTTACAATATTGTTTATTTTTATTAGAAATATTGAACAGACCCAATAATAATAATAATATAAAATGAGATATAAACACTGTTTAAAGAATAATTAAAAACATATTCACAATAAAACAAAGAACTGTTTTTAGCCTTTTACAGTTTTTAGATTCTGATTAGTTTTACTAAATATAAGTTTATTTGAGGTTTGTGGATATGGATAGATACTTAAGAAATAATAGAATACAAAATTAAAAACAAACGAATAAAAGCAGGAGCACGAGACAGCGGGCGCGCAAATTTTTCGTCACCAGTCGCCTTAAGTCCCTCCCCCATGCCCGCTCCTGATTGGACGCTTTTTCAGATTTCCGCCATATTCAAAATCCGTCCCATCCGTTGATCATCATCAACAGCTTCACTCTTTCTCTTCACCCCTCAAATTGAATAATTCAATTCAGTTAACATTTGCGTATTCTAGGCCCACTTCTGCTCAAATGGAGGAAACCGACGGATCTCCAGTCCCGATGCCAGAGCCGGTGAACGAAAGACCGAAGAGGAATAAGAGAAAGTCGTCGATGGTAGAAATGGACGCGTCCCCAGAGCGCAATTTCAAACGGTCAGGAATATCATGTCACATACATTTTTATTCTTGCTATTCATTGTTATTTTACCGCTCACTATTATCTTCTGCAAATCACCTCATTGTGGAATTGTGCGAACTGTAATGGAGAACTGTATATATATATATATATATATATATATATATATATACAATATATTTTTGAAAACACAATAGATTGAAACAGTTTAAATGCATATGCATTTAAAGATTTTTATCTATGCTTTATAAAGCATATCTAAGGAGTTATCCTGTAATATACAACTGAACGGGTCAATATGGAGAAAAAGGTTTGTTGTGTTTTCAAAGCGAGAAAAACTTCCGCAATATGTCAACGCACAAAAACAAAGCATGACAGCGTTATATAATGCAGTGCTTAGTTCCACCACACGGTGGCGCCAGTGTCTCATAATACGAGCTGTGTTCAAGCCACAACATTACAAATACAACTTTATTATTATTATTTTATATAATTATGCATTTTTTTTAAAGCTGCTTGTAAAAAGGCAGGCAGTGAAGGTTCCTCCAAATTGACCACTCGATCAGCTGTGTAATGCTACTGATTGATTTACTAACTTTTTTTTTCTTTTTTTTTACTTCGTTTACAAAGCATAAAAGCAGATGTAGGCATTACATTCACATTGCATTTATGCATTTGGCAGATACTTTTATCCAAAGCGACTTGCATTGCATTCAATATAGACATTGACATTCTAATCAGTTCTTGCTTTCCCTGGGAATCAAACCCATGACCTTGGCATTGCAAGCACCAATGCTCCCTGCTTGAGCTACTGGAAAGAAAATGCAACTAAATATTTTGATAACAATATGAAATAAACCAAAATATACTCTGTGCTACTTTAATAGTAACCAAAGACATTTGATCTTAAAAAAAAAAGCTCTTTCCTCACCCTAAAATTATATTTTTGTTTTGAAACTTTGTCCCCTGGTGCATGGCAATTTTACCAACACTATATTTAGGAAAACTGATAATGTGTCCAAGGTGCCCTGTATAAATAGATCATGCCAAATATATACAAGAGAAAGAAAAAAGACCGGGGGAAGGAAAGCATTTAAATGTGCTTTTATCGCGGGCTAAAATAACAACAGTTTATTTTAGCAAAGGGTCTGTTTTTTTCTCTCTTTCTCTCTCTCTCATCCCTTCTTATTGATTGGAACACCAGTGTTTGACCGAAATTGCTTCCTACAATGTAAAAAAAGCAACCAAAATGGTGTTCCAATTATTCTTTTACATTTTATTTTGGAAAATGTGAATATTTGCCACTGATGCAAAGTCATTAGTATGTGGATATGATGTTCTAAATGTTTTTTTTTTTTTTATGTGTGATGCTTTACAGTTGCCAGGGTGTTTATGAAAGCCATAATCAAGATACAATTATTATTGTCACATTACAAATCCACAAACCTTTTAATTCTTGGCAGTGCACTTTCACTTCTCCCTAAATGTCACTTTCAGGAGGTTGTGGAAGTGAGTGCTTCTCAGTCTTTGCTTGCTAACAAAAGAAACAGAAATTACAGCGGTAATTTAAAATATAAATATAAAACCACAGTTAAGAAAGCATCTTATCACAGCGGCGTGGAAATAAAATGAATTCATGAACCGTGACAGTTTCTGCTTAGAGGTACTGTACGTGCATATTTCGCTACATGAACAAAAGCAATCACAATTAATTAATGTTAAGAATACGAGGTAAAACCGCTGTAAATCACTTCTAAAAGTATCACTGTGGTGAATGATGCAGCCAAACCAAGCGACGCTGAGAGAATGAAGGAGTTAAGGGGTGATAAAGGGGTTGGAACCGCATAACTGTTTTTTGAGAGGCTGTCATTAGGATATTTCCTTTAAAAATGATGCTGAGCGTTAGGACTTTTCCACAGAAAACATGCACGTGGGTGAGGGAAAAATTCTCGTACACTGATACAATGCTCGTATACCAAGTCGCTCGTAAACAGGTAGTACTGTATATAGATCTGGACTTGGAAAATGACATTAGCATTCATTTCATTCGTTATAGAATGGAAGAGAGGCTTTTTTGGATTTTTCTGGAGTATCCGGCTCAATCAGTAGAGCATTGGTGTTTACAACGCCACGGTCATGGGTTCGAATCCCAGGGAAAGCAAGACCTGATTCAATGTGTTCCTTGAATGCAATTTAAGTTGCTTTGGATTAAAGCATCTGCCAAATGCATAAATGTAAAAATAACAATAGGTGTAAAGGCTTTCATTGGCAACCTAGAAAGTCAGGGAAGGTGTCTCTCTCTTTTTTTTTTTTTAAAGCTGTTTTTTTTTTTTTTAGATATTCTTGCCTCAAGACCTGAAAAGCCCACCATAGGTTTTAACGTAGTGTTACGTCACAGAAAAGCACAACAGACTGCTATTACCGGTAAACATGTTGTTTTTGGCCTCGTTTCCCCCCCAGTAATCCCCAAGGAATTAGCCAACAATATCTTGCTTCATTTCATACGCACTTAAAACACTGATATAGTTGAGATAAGAGCACAACGTCACTTTCACGCATAGGGGGATGGCGTAGGTGTTTAAGGCAACCGTTATCCAATTTCAGGTGATCTTTTCTCCAAGCCGTTTTGACACTCAAGCCCTTTGCGTGGCCTTTTACAGGTTTGTTATATATGATGTCTCATTTTTGACAGTGAAAACCACAACAAAGAGCTTTTAAAGCCGTATCAGAATAATCTCGATGAGTAAGTGACATACCATTCCTCCAAGGCCTCTCCTTTGTTTGCTACGTAAAGCATGATGAAACCAAACCTGCTTATCTTAACCCGAGTCCTTTCAAGCGTTTTCCCACCTTAACGTCCGTGGGATTGCCTTCTCATTGACAGGAGGATTAAAACAACTGAAACCGATGTTGACCGTTCCTTTATAACTATTTGTTTGTATAGTACACAGCCCAAATACTGAATAAAAAGCATGCAGGAAGTGTAGTTTTGTTTTCTATAAATTCCTACTCAAGTAGCACAGATTAAATCAAAATGGCTCAGTGCATCAATGACGTCACCTGAAGAAAAGACCAAGTTACATTTTGTGTTCTCAGACTCGAGTTGGATCAGTTGACGAATCAACAGCGCGGTAATAATGATGTAATGTTCTGTCGACGTTCTTAAAACAGGACAAACCTCATTTTTGGTTTATTTGTGTATTCTGTTAGTGTTAGAGTGGTATGTGTGTGTGTTCCTGTAACCACTACAGGGTGTGCGCTCTATTTGTTCCATGTTTGTCATGCCAGTGTCCAGAGTTTCAGACACCTCGTCATTCCAGACATGTTTTAGAAGCAATACGCACTCCCAGGATCACTTCTACGTTCCTGAAGCTCCGAAAACAGCACAGATTTTGGATGGCTCCCTTATTATAAACACTTGTGTCAGGCCTCTGAGTCTTTGCTATTGAGCTGAAGCGTTGAATACCATTTGATGTGTTGAGGGCTTCCAGTAACATTGGCCTGGGAACCACTTCTTTATGCATTTTACACAATATGGCTACGGGTCATGGGTGTGTTTTGTTCTGTCTTACCATTACCACAACTATTCCGATAATTTCCTTTTTCATTAGAAGTAATCTAGAATTCATTCTTCCCAGCATTGTATGTAAACCGAATATAGTAATAGACACACAATTAGTCACACAGTTATGTCAAAATGCCCGTTTTGGCGAGTATTCTCGTAATCGGCCTATGTCTTAGGTGATGGTAAACCGTGAAAACACATGTCTAACCGTATGTTTGGAATCGATTGAGATCTTAAAGTGACAGCAGCTTAATAAATCTGCTGCTGTCAGAGTTTTTAATGTTAATTAAACAACAAACAGTGCTCTTGACTGAATAACTTTTGTAACTTTAATAAAGATTCATCTGTATTTAACTTTTCACAGTGAAGGCTATGTAGTGTTTTACATTTGATCCAACTTCTGTACTTGTAAAGAACTGTTTTTCTACTGAATGGGCCAGTTGAAATTATTTTTTAGTGTTGAGCCCTGTAACATTAAGTATATGGATCTGAACATTGAATTTTAAGAATTAATTTAACTAGATGTTTTACATGAACACACAAACTGCGCGTGACAAGGTTGTGTGGTATGAGGACGGAATTTTATGACTTGTCAGCATGTGCCAATATTGGCATGTTACTTTGCTGCACACCCAAGTATGTACTTTCCTATAAGTACATAGTTTTTTTTTTTTTTTTATCTGTGTAACTTAAATATGCCATCTCTGCTCGTTACTATGGTCTGTTCCTCCTCAGGTCAGCGTAGAATGGCGGACACTTCATCATGGCATTGTCAGCGTCATTTGATCTACATATTTAGGCTCCTGTTGTCTTTAGCAGTCGAGGCCACCCACAATACAGTCTTTTTCTAGTGGCTACGGAAATAGATTCTGTTAACACACGGATACACTAACACTCCAGTAATATCACCCAGCTTCATCTAAACTACAACACTGCTTTTCTTACATTGCCCTGTTATTGAGAAACATCTACCTGTACAATACATCACACAATATTCAATCAAGTTAAATGAGTCAGATGTGTACTAGTCTTTCTGTGAGAACTAGCTTCTCTCACTTCACATTTGCATTCTTTAGATTTATTTTGCTCTGATGACCTATTCTCACACATGCTTGCATGCCACCTGCACTCATTCCCAAGTGACAGAATAATAAACAGAAAACTGATGAATGGAGAGATAGAAAGATGGGGGAATGCCTGCATAAACCACATCAGACAGAATAAGAGGAATTTGCTCAAACAAACACATGGCTAGGACCCCAGGATAGACAGCAACCAGAGAACAATTGTCTTCGTGTCACACTGAATCCACACTAAAAACACTGGGGTACAAACTTAATCATCTTTATTACACACCCCCATAACTGTTATCATAAATTGAATACATGAGGATGAGTCATTACCTTCTATCGATATAGTATAATTTATATTACTATAAATTAGTCATATAAAATGTACGCTAAACATTTTAAAACAGTTATTTTAATGTTAAAAGTCTGATTGGTCAATTGTAACTTCTAGGATCTGACAGATAAAGTGCATAATTGACCTAGTTGTGTGTGTTTTGTATGTTGAATCACTCTTCTCTTGCTTTTTATCACATATTTGAAATAAAATCCAATAGTCCAGTGTATTTACTTGCACTGCTGTTTAATGGTTGACCAATATATTGACACTACTATTGACCACTACTATGGTTCAAAAGGTCTGTAGGGGGGAAAAAATGTCTATTCAACAAAAATACATTAATTGATCAAACGTGAAAGTAAAGACGTAATGGATCACTTTTCACAAAAATATTAAGCAGCACAACGGTGGTCAATATTGGTAATGTATTAAATGTTTCTTGCGCACCAAAATACTCATTCGAATGATCATGTGACACTGAAGACTGGAGTAACGATGCTGAAAATTCTGCTGTTCATTAATAAAATTAAACTGGTGTTGTAATATTACTGTTTTTACTCTATTTTTGATCAAACAAATGTATTTATTTGTAATGTATAAGGCATATAATAATTAAATATATGTTGGTGAAAAGGTTTCTTCAAACAAGAATTATGGTGATTTCAGAGTGATTTGAGACATAGGAAGTTACTACATTTTGAATCACTGGATTATGAAAAGCTCTTTTCTTTAGAATAACATGCTGACATATGATTCAGTCTGACAAATTCCTCAGTCTTTTTCAATGTTTCTAAAATGAACAACCTAATAATAGTAATACCACATTTGCCAGTTAGGAAGGTCTAAAGTGATTAGTCCTGTATATTAGCTTTGTAGAAAACAATCGGCGGGGCTGTCTCATCATAGCTGAAAAAAGCATCGGCTCTTCTAAAAAAGGAATCCCGAGTTAACAGGTGTTCCCAATCCCCCAAATAAGAGCCCAACTAACAATGAGGGGCAGTGGTTTTGTGAGTAAAAGAGGACATGAAGATAGAGACTGAAGGAGAGTACAACACGTGGGTGAAAGACTGAAAACAGAGCGTCTTCGTGCGAGTTAGAAAGATTAGCGACACTATATCAGTTCTGCTGACAATGATGCAGTGTCACGGGAGACAGAGCTACACCAGGCTCGGTGTGTGGTACGTACAGGTTGTGTCTTTATATTTATGGGCTTTTCTTGTGGGCACACTGACATTGTTGGGTTACAGACATACTAATGGATCAACAAAGCTTGGCTGCATGTTCTCTTTCATTACTGCACAACCAGAGGTCTGAGTCTGGTTATCTGTATGAAGAGAGGATGAAGTGTTTTATTTCATTTATTTCAAATGGCTTTTGAAGTGTAATTGTTTTGAGAATTTTATTTGTCTTGCTGTAGGCCATCTTTGAGACGAGGAAGTTCTTTCACCTTCCTGACACCTGGCCCCCAGTGGGATTTCACTCTGGTGAGTAGCTTTGTTATCCATATGACTCCTATCTTTCTCAGCCATACAAAATACCTTACAGCAGCTCTACTGTTAGCATAGGCAGCTAACTACTAAGGTTGCATCATAAGGATCACTAGCTTTGTTGATCCAAAGTTGTGAAAGTTAACTTATTTAAACATTGGTATATCGCAGAAAACATTTACAGATAAAGCAGTATTTTCATCCCATGTTCGAGAGAACTGAATCATCCTGGGTAATTGCTAATTATCTGTAATATAAAGTGAAGATTTTCCCTGCAGTGGTGGAAGCCATTGTGGATATTTTTTGTACATCATAAATTCCTCATGTCACATAGTGGACAGATGAAGTGCCATGTTATTTTGCGCTCCGAGGCCAATGCCTGGTTTTTGGGAACACTGTTGTGACACCATTCTGGAACGTAATTTTAACAATTTAATTCAGTACAAATGTTTATGCTCATTTTTTTCAATTGATTTAATGCAATATCCCAAATTTTTCATTAAGACGGTGGATTGTGACAGCTACTAAATGAGTTTGAAGTTAATATCAAAACACTGTGATAAAACGAGTTCTTCTGCAAACACAAATGTTAGCTGTAGGACTGCAACAACTAACTGATAATTCGTTATCAAAATATCAGACATGTTTTCTTCAGCACATTTCTTATATTTTAAGGTTATCTCATATGTAAATGTTCGAAAGTCTAAAGACAAAACATCATTGGGAAGGGTGAAATGATTAAAAAAAAAAAGTGAAAAATGTTTTAATCTGATTAATTGAATATATTAACCTGCACATTATCAAAATAACCAGTTCCAGCCCACCGTAATTAGCTGAAATAGGAAATGTTTTAATTGGATACCAATACTTTGATACTTTTCGATATTGAATGACTAGCATTTCTCTTGATTTATCCACATGCAGTGCATCTAAACCTAACCCTCTCCACGAAGAGTAGAATAGATTTTTTTTTTACCATGTTACACTTTTAATAGCGCAAGCAAATTAGACTTAATTGTTTTGTTCAATTCATATTACCAATCTTATTTAGAGTATTTCCCAAGTAGCAAAGATGGTATATTACATTTTGCTTAAACTAAAAATAAGTTTATTTTGTAAACAATTTGGACCCACTTTATATTAAGTATACAACTATTTTGTACTAGTCAACCCTGTACCTAAACCACACCCTTAAATCTAACTATACCACAAAACCTGTCTTTTACCGATACCTGTACTGCTGCTCAATAACAGCAGAGGTGTTTTGCAATAAAACACAAGTACATTGTACCTAACAATTGATTTGTGACATTAATACAGTGGTGTGAAATGGTTTGCCCCCTCCCTGATTTCTTTTGTTTTTTTTGCACACCTTATTTTTAAATGTTTCAGATCAAACAAATTTAAATATTAGTCAAAGAAAACGTTTTCAAATGAAGGTAGTTATTAAGGGAAAACAAAATCCAAATCTATATAGCCCTGTGTGAAATAGTTTCCCCCACCTGTTAAAACAACTGTGGTTTATCACACCTGAGTTCAATTTCGCTAGCCAGACTCATCCACAAATGGCGAAAACATGGAACAGTGGCGAACCTTCTTATGAGTGTCCGACAACCAAAAATTACCCTGAGAGTACAGCGACAACTTATCCAAAAGGTCACAAGAGACCCCACAACAATATCCAAAGAACTGCAGGCCTCACTTGCCTCCATTAAGGTCAGTGTTCATCACTCCACCATAAGAAAGAGAAAATGGCCTGCATGGCAGAGTTCCAAGATGAAAACCACTGCTGAGCAAAAAGGCTCATCTCGTTTTTCACAGAAATCATCTTGATGATCCCAAAGGCTTTTGGGAAAGTACTCTGTGGAAAGACGGAAAATAAGTTAAACCTTTTGGTCCCATTACATCTGCCGTAAAAGTAGCACCGCATTTCAGAAAAAGAACATCATGCCTACAGTAAAATATGGTGGTGGTAGTGTGATTGTCAGGGGGCAGTTTTGCTGCTGGAGGAGAATGTTCGACCATCTGTTTGTGACCTCAGCCTGAAGCAAACATGGGTTGTGCAGCAGGACAATGATCCAAAACACACCAGAAAGTCCACCTCTGAATGGCAGAAAAACAAAATGGAGACTTTGGCAGTTCATGCTCAAACCCTCTAATATGGCTGAATTACAACACTTCTACAAAGATGAGTTGGGCTAACATTCCTCCACAGCACTGTAAAAGACTTATTGCAAGTTATCGCAAATGCTTGATTGCAGTTGTTGCTGCTAAGGGTGACCCAACTAGTTAATAGGTTTAGTGGGCAATCACTTTTTTCACACAGGGCCATGTACATTTGGATTTTGTTTTCCCTTAAGTTTCTTTTTTTTTTTTAAACTCTCTTTTCTATTTATTTGTGTTGTCTTTGACAAACAGCATTTAAACATTTAAGTGTGACAAACATGTATAAAAATAAGAAACCAGGAAGGGGGCAAACCGTTTTATCACAACACTAAATTAAAAGACATCTAATATATATTTTTAAATACACAACAGATGACCTTGGTAGTTTTAAGTGATGTGAATGTTGTAGCCCCATTAATGGTGCTTTCCTATGGTTCATCAGTTTTCATGCTTCAAAAACTCTTACTACACCCAAAAGGTCATTTTTTGAAAGGTCACTTTCCATCCTTTTCTTTTGCTCAAACGTACTTTCTCTTTGCCCTTTATGAAAATGTTTAGCAGTTATTTTTTCCACTCAACCATCACGCTGTCGCCTGCTAATGACATCTTGATCCTCACATGTCATCGCGTGCCTCTGGTTTAGCGGATGCACAAATTGCCACTGATAAATTCCCAAGCGTCACTTTCCTCCTCCCAAATTTCCATCCAACTGAACCCATCATAGCCCACATTCCCACTGAATCAGTTAAGAAGTAAATGCAAATTATTTTGTGATTGAAAACAGAGTAGAGCCCGTTTAGAGCATTCCAAAGTTTATGAAGGCCAAGCGAAATGCAATCCATCTCTCATCTGTAGGAAAATGGAGGGTGCAAATACTGGAAAGACGATAGACCGCTTTATCACATGCCAAAACGCTCCTTTGATAGTTTTTTTTTTTTAATGAATACACGCACATTAGCTCATCTAGGGGGCACATGGGCCTCATTAGGCTTCCAGCTCAAGCACCATTATCTCACCTTAAAACCCCTGCCGAGGTAAAATTATTCCTCCCTCCTCTTATTCCAACTCAAACTCCTGGAACTTGAAAGCAGAGAGTCTTTGTCTTTAATTTGGAAGCAGTTCTTCTGGTTAAGACTCTCTGCATGGCCGCAGGGAGTCCGTGGTGACGCAACAACAGATGGATTATGCAGGAAGCGGCCTGCAGACCTGTGATACTGCCGGATTTAATTTTGACTGTGTTGTGCCAACATGCTCTGAGACATTGTAATTTTTTTGTTACATAATTTCTCATGAAGTCTTATGATTTGCATGATGTCTGCAAGTATTTCAAATACTAAGACGTATAATTTACTCATGATGAATGTAAGCCTGTTCATGATAAATTGTAAGTCATACACTGATTGTAGAAGACGCAGAAACCAACTTGAGACAGCTGGACTTTCTACTTTCATTTTGTATCTCTCAGTTTTTCTGATTTCGGACAGACTTCTGGAGGCAGCATATAGGTTATGATTTACAACAAACAATAATGATTTACAACAAAACAGAAAGAGATTTGGTGATAACTTAGTGGATATTTAATTACTAAAATGCTAATTTCTTGCTAGTAATGGCATCAAAAGTAGAAAACATTGGTCAGAAACCTACAGTTACTGTCGGAGAGTGATTGCACAAGATTTTGGGATAAAGGTAGCAAAGGATGCATCTATGCTGCCTTTTAAAATTCATCAGATGAAGGGATCTCAGGAGTTCTCAGGAAAGTGAGGCTAACATGAGATTTGGACATGCCTTACTACCTTCCTTCCTTGGAATGCATCCTCCAAAAGCAGCATTATTTTAGCTTTCAGACAGCAGCCTTTTCACCAAGTCTTATTTTTGAACTCCTTTCCACCAACCACCATAAATCCACTGTTCACATCCAGTCAGCCGAGTTACCATCTTACTTTTTCCCCTAATTGAATATCTAGTTTTACTCAGAAAATATCAGATTACAGAAGTTAAAAGGGTTGCGATCTTATTCTTTAAGACTTTCCCACTGATTGATAATGTGTTCTTTCTGTAACTGATGGGCTTCATATTGGTTTTGTCCAGATCTGTCTAATCATAATGCAATTCACGTGTTCTATCGGTCATGTGCACAACCTCTTCATCCCTGATCTTACTAACCCCTGCAAAATTCAGAGTGTACCAAAAACGTGCCTTTGATGGAGCTTGTGTGTAATAATCTCTTTTTTCTGTGCCAACAGCTGTTTGCTCTCATAAGTTCTTTGCTGTAATATCCATTTATGGTTTGTCCACCAAGAACATGCAGTTTGGAGCCAAAATATACACAGCCTGTCTATCTTTTCTCCTTGTTTCTCAGTTTCATTCTTTTAATTACTTTGACTTTCCAGTGTTGACCAATATTTAAATTTACATGCATTTTTATCTGAATACTCTAGCAATATCGATGCCACTTGGAAACTAGGGATGTGCAATATAGATTGTCTGATAATTTCAATTGTTTTAACTAACCAATCTGACATGTAAAATAGCTGCTTTTTGTTTAAAGGGAGTACTTGAATTTAATCAAGGAATCATGACCGCTCTAGACGGCATTTAATAGACATAAAATAAAATTGCCCATATAAAGATAAAATATTAAAATCAATTTAAACTTATTGGACATTAATTTTCTCTGCTGCAAACCACTGCACAGACTGTGAAGATTATCAAACATTTTAAATCTTAAACTCGTCAAAGTACCAGCACAACACCACATTTTAAAAGTAAAGTATTGTTTGATTATTGTTAAACAAATCTCAGTTTGTTTGTTTTTTGGTCAATATCAACACACCCTTACTTACAAACCATTAGCCTTTCTCCGCTCTCAGGTACCGCTTATTCGTGTTAACCATTAAACGTTCAATATCAAACACCATGATTAACCGGTGATTCACTCAGTAGCTCAGCATCTGAATTACCAGCAATCATTATTGGCAACCAAAACTCCAATCAGGGTCTTGATTAATTCTCCCCCATTGTCTATGAATGGGGATTTGCTAAATGATAGCTTGTCATTTATTGTTTTAATGTGTTTTCTGCGAATAGGTCTGACGTTAAATTTGCCTAATTTACTCATTGCTTCAATGAACCTCAAGGCTAAACTATGTTTTGTTTTGATCACATAACTTTTAAATATACTTTCACCCATAAGAAAACAGAAAGCTTAAGACGACACTTCTGCTAGTGGCAGCGACATCGAGAGTAGTGTTTTCTCAGTTGATACTACTAATTGACTTACAAACTGACCCTGTTTGTAAAGTGTTGTTTATGATAAAGAGCAGATTATGGGCACATTTGGGTTTAAACTACCACACACTTTTAAACGTGTAGCATGGTTTTATATTCAGAACTTGGGTTTTCATCAGTCAAGATTTACATTAATTGAATTAGTAATACTGATCATTAAGACACAATGTTTCATTATGACAGAAAATAAAAGGTTGCAAATTTCATGTGTTCCTAGTTAAATGGAGGGAGTGATGTCTTCTTGGGAGGTTCATTATGCTGTATTCAGCCACCAACTAAACTATCTTAAACTGCCTGCTTTGAATGGTTTAGTGAAGTGGTTTCTTTTGGGAAAAGTCAAGTAAAGAGAACACAGGGCAATAACAGTGACCCTGAGTGCTCTCAGTGGCCACTGCAGTGCTGTAGAAGTGTTTCACACCCTACACACACTCCACAGGTAGAAGTTTCACTAGCCGGATGCCCCACCAGCCCCTGACTCCCACACACAGGTGCTAAAAGGCCTTGGGGATAATGATCTTCCTAAGTCTGACTGGACCTCCTTAGGAGCCATTGTAACCCTTAATACCAACTTTCGGGTAGCATTTGCATACTCTTCAGGGAACCAAAAGAAAAGTGTGGAAAAGTTGACAAAAGAATGTCTGTCTTGGTTCCTCTCTCAAAACCAAAGTTTACTTTTTTTTAACAGTCTCTTTTAGTTTAGATGTGTATTGTCCTACAGATTCTTATAGACCGTTTCCTTGTTGCAGAAACGCAAGCGCAGAGAGAAGGATGACGCGGACGCAGTCAGTCTCTGCAGCTTTGACTTCAAGGTAAGAAAACCAGCAAAACAAAATGGGTTTTACAAGGCCAGATTTAGCACAACAGATTTATCAAAATGCTCAAATCAAGAGGTCTTGCTTTTTAAATTACTTCCTGAAGTCAGTCTGCATGCCTCAAAACAACATTAAAGTCTCATTATAACTTTAATCGTAGAAAATCTTTCCACTGATAATCCAAAACGTTATTCCTCCGTAACTAAACTTTCTGTGATTAGTCAGTAATTATCTTCATGTCAGTAAGGACTTAATTGAGATGCGACGCACTGCTGTGTAAACTAAAAAATTGTGCAATCTGACTCCACGCTGATCTTGACTCCTCTCTGGTTTATTTTCATACTTTTGTCCAGCTGAAAGCGAACAGTTGACTTAATACACATCCATAGAAACCAAACATGTTTTTCAGTTTTCTAAGAGGTCTCACTCAGCACGCCCAAATCCTCTGTATTTTGACAGACAGTCGAACAATATGACTGAAATAACTTTCATCAGCCTTGCGCCTACAAGATAAGGGAGCTCTGATTCACCAAGAGCCTTTATGCCTTAAGCAATGGAAAGAAAGAAAAAAACTGGGCAAGGTTATTACGCAACCAAAACAAAATGTATTTTAACAATTATTGTTTTTGTACTGCTAGAATAGATGGACAAAGGAAAAGACCAAATGGATACATTTATATACTGATTAATTTTATCAGTGTAAAATATCAATATTTTGGGAAGATCCAGTTCCCTAAATTAGACACTAAACTAAAGTGTGAACAAAAAGGTATTAAAGATTTGAAACATTGAGGAATGAGGCCTCAATTCATTGTTCACATCTTTAAAACGCTCGTCACTTGTCCATTCTGATCCAGACAGTTCTGTAAAGTGAAACTTGTTTCGCTGGACAGTGCAGTAGACAAAACGTCGCAACTCCCTTCCCCACCGCACATCTTTGAGAATGGATATTGGGGTAGGGGTGGGCTTTGTATAAGTCACCTGTCCTGATGGTACCCCCTTTTATTGCCCTCCATCGATTGTTAAATTAAGATTTGACTACCGGTAATGCATACTTTTCAGATTCTGCGTAATCCGACTGGCGGGTTTGCACAATCAAGCGCAGAAGTGACTATGTTTCCTTTACATGGTTACAGAAGTACTTCTGGAGTGACTAACTGAAATTGCGTAGCTAGAAGACTGACCAAACATTTTAGCCCAGGTTGCAATAGATGCAAGTCTGTGAGAAAGAGGCTGTACACGTGTGTGGTATGAGTCCTGATGGTGTTGTGTGTCTGGTCAGAGAGGTGTGTTGTTAGTTACCTGCTCTGTTTGGTGGCAACCATCTCTGTTGAAGGTGTATTGACTCAGTCAGAGTGAAATATGTTTTGAGAAACATCGGAATGTGTGTGTGCTTTTTATTTTTTATCTCCTTCTCTGCAGACTGAGTTTTGGTGGCACACCAAAATAAGAAACCACTTTAAAAAAAGATTACCGTACACATATTATGGTTTCACACATTTAATGAAACCACTATAGTTATTAAAATGTAGACATTGGTTCTTGAGCCTCTTTTTTTCTCCTTTTTTTTTTAAAATAATCAAGTCACGTTATAACTTAACACAAGTTTAGGCTTATCAGTCTTCAGATTTTGTTTCAGTTTCATTACTTTATAAAAGGAAGTTGACACATGAATTCTCGAGAACTAAGGATTTTTTTTTTTTTTTTTTGCATAGGGGATGGTTCACCATAAAATGAAACACTCCTTTTAGTTTTATCTTCCAATACCCCTCATGTTGTTCCAAATAGGGATGAGCAAAATGACCCAAATCTCATATCAAGAAAGGAGTAATTTCACAACATAATTGTTTTTCCTTGAAATAAGGTTATTATTATAAACCACTCCTGAAGATCAGTAAACAGCCAGTGATAAGAACAAAGAAACAAGTTACAAGCAATAGGACAAAACTACAATAGAACGAAGACACACATGAAATGGACAAAAAATACTGCATAGGCTTAACTGTGTAAGTCAAATATAAATTTGTTCTCCATTTCAAAAGTGATTCAGTCAGGAGCAGTTTCTCTTTATCTTTTGTTTTTTGATTAACATTAAAAAACGCTTTGCTGTCACTAATATACTGATATCTATACACTTTCAACTGTTTACATTCATTTAAGACAAATTACTTTACAAGGACACACACAAGAACATGGCATTTTGAGACACGATTGTGTGTATGACCGTTCAACGTCAATTAGGTGACAAGTAACCCAATTGATTTTTTTTCTTTCTTCTATGGTATACAAAAGAGAGATGTTTTGATTAATGTAGTCGGATGCTCTTTTCTATGCAATTACAATGGCTTTTAATCAACTTCTTTCTTTAAAATGTGTTTTTATTCCACAGAAGAAAGTCATAAAGGTTTGGAACATCTAGTACATAACCCTTTACACATTGCAACAATCAATGCAGTATATGTTTTATAATAATCATGATTAAACTAACAGTTTAAGCAGCTCAGTTCGCAGTGAATGCAGCTACCTCCAACTCGACATGTGCTGCGTTTAACATGCATTTGGGAACGCAATGTGCACCAGTCACACATTATCACATTCACAAAATATCCAACATTTTATGTGGATAGATGATTTCAGCATTTCCATGATGCATGTTTGACTGTTTGTAAACTGCTTTCACAGAAATCAGAGTTTTTCACCAAAATAAAAGCTCAAGTGTTTATCTTTCAATTTAAGAAATAAGGGGAAAGTAGTGTAATTTCATTACGGTAAAGTAAAACAATACACTTGTCATTTACTCCCATTTGATTCTATTGCCATGCATTTGTTTTATTGTATAATACTGTACTATTATTATTTTCTAATTATTTGACTTAATAAAATACCACTTATAGATTAAAACAGTGCATCACTACTAAAAAGAGCTTTGAGTCCATGATAAAATCTAAATCAAAGACTTTTTTACTCCATTCAGTTTGAACACTGAATTTTGTTGCATTTAACTCCATATATGCATATATTTTATTATCTTTGTGGATTATAATGTTATGGAAAGAAAAGGATAGATCAGAAACCGAACCGGATGAATGGGGTTGGGACAAAGTGATGGCAGCAAATGATAGTGATTCCAGAGTAAAACATTTGACGATTCAGTGTTGACATTCGCCTACATATCACAGACTATACCCAGCACAGGCTTGTCTTTACCACACCTTTGTTATAGATGACGAACACTTGGTACCAGATACTACTTCCTCCACCACTGATAAGAAAGTGGAAGCTTTCCAAGAACTTGGAAGTGGTTATCTAGAGGACTTTATCGTTCCCAATAGTAAGGTGTTCTTTACACTGCAAATCGAAAGTCTGTACAAATACAGATGATGCATCCTAGAACATCAAGTCACAAATATAATTTTTACATGAATGGCAGGCACCTAGACTGCAGTAACATTGAATTCTCCACCAGGGGGCAGCGCTATGATCCACTGCACACCGTTCCGCTTGCTGCCTATTCAACAGAGGTTTATCAGATAAGAGCCTAGCAAGTTGGCTCACATTTTCCCCGTCAGGCAAGCTCTTACAGCCCACATAAAGTGAGTCACTCTTGTGTGATGGTGTTTAACACTAGGAGTGCTGTGTTTGTGCTTCACACCCAGATGTCCAGCTGTCATGTGTGTCGAGGTGCTAGCCCGCAGGGGTTGCAGTCTGAGCCAGCTCTCATGCAATATGGCTGCCACACCTCTCAACAAAACATACTGAGAACAGTATGAATGTGTTTCCCCATGGGAATATAATGAAGGAACCCTGTTATTGACTTCACTTATGCTGAAATTTGTCTTCTAACCATACATATTTTCATTATTTTGTGCATAGCTGATATGGTGCATTACTGATTAGTTATAATTAAACTCCATTTGAATTGCTCCTAAAACGCCTTAGAGACTCTACCACCATCCTCTAATATACTTATGGCAAATATTATAAAATCTATCGGTTAAATCGCTACCTTTTTAATAGGATAACATGTAAAGCAAATTCAGCCTCTAGCAAATAACCCTGCTGCTGTTTGACCTGTCATTGGAGAAGTGAAAGCTGTCCTGATCCAAATCCACACTAATGCATGTCCTGTTTCACACTTTTGTGTTGACACAGGAGGGTAAGCTTGGAGTCCGTACATCGTTCATCTCCATTTGCTTAACACCAGCACGCACCCCAATGCTTTCACACTTTTTTAACAAAACTCTTAAAACCTACCGCCACATCATGCAATCTAGTCCATTTGCGTAGCTTAAGTTAAAACCAGTACTGCCAGTGTGGGATGGTAGCAGTAAAAGTTTTGGGTCTGTAGTGAAAACCATACTCCTTGGTCACACAAATGTGGAGATCAACATTTGTGTATGCTGAGAAAAATAGACTGAGAAAGCAGCTTTTATTAAGCAAGAGTTATTTACACCATGGTCTGGGTCAGTTTCTGGTACGGACCACTGAAACTTTGAGGCTCATCAGCCCTTCCCACACACGCCTCCAATACACAGGCATCCAGTACTGCTCTGTGCATGTAAAAGCCCCCCCCCCCAGCCCAGCCCTGATTGATATTGTAATCAATCACCCCCCTCCCCCTGCTGATGAGTGGGTGATAACGACCCAGTCCTTCAGTAGGCAGAACTCAAACCAAATATGCCAGTACTTTACATCACTCATGCAGCTCAAAATACATGCATAAACCTATTCACACTGCAAATAAAAAAGGACTTGCTTTCACTTACCACAAAACTTTTTTTCCATTTATTTTTAAACCTTGTACTGCAAACTGTGGAATCTGTGAATTTTTAGTTGATTTATTTATTTAAAGGTTTGTTGTTCTAAGATTACTTTAGGGTTTACGTGTTAATATTTCAAAGGCAGAAAAAAAGTTTTTTGTGCCTAAAGATTTAAACAATTTTTTTACAAAGGGTTTATAAGCACTCCTGCTTTATGGACAGTAACATATTTTGACACTACTGATACACAGAAACATAGCATCTAGTTAGTAAATTTTGCTTTGTTGATATGAGGTTGCAGAGATGGTCAGGTTTACTCTGTTCAGAGTCATTTACATATCTCCAACTCCTGCCTCTTGCCATTGGAGAGTTTACATTTGACTCCGCCCTTTCAAAAGTCTGTATATAAACACTCCCTACCCCTCACATCCCCAGAACAAAGTTAGAGATTGTTAGAGCACACACACCAAGAGTGTGTTTAGAAGTTAGTAAGCTCCGCTCAGGCGGACAATCACAAGTTGGTTGGGACGTTGAGGTTTTTTGACCTCATGTTACATCACGTTTTTACTTAAGAATCACATGTGGATTATTGCCAACCATTGGAACTAACAGAAACCAGCCAGTGGATTTTATTGAAAGAAATGGTGGCTTACGATGAACCTTGTGTGGTACCTATCAAACGGACTTTACAGAAGATAGAGTATCAGAACCAGACTTACAAAGAACTAGAGGTGAGATACAAATGCGATTGATCATAAATTCTGTTTCTTTTGCTCTGTTTTCTATGATAAAAGCATGTTTGAGTTCCTACACTTTTTTTTAATCAGCCAAGTCAGAACCTTGCCCTGTTGTTATCTTATACACACTGGCCTTTTAGAGGAGTAAAAACCACAGGTGCGTTTCTCAAGAGTGTAACTTGAGTGAGTGTGTGCATGCTCTGCAAATGGCTAAAGTTCAATTTAAGTTGTCATTGAATTACTGGATTATATTTAAACAGTTTAACTTTTTTCTTATCCATTGTGGCAGGTAAATCTGCATATTTAGGAATTTTAATGTTAGTTTGTTTGGTTGTACAGACGTTTCACAGGTATACTAATTGTTTGAGGGACCCTCTAGGGCACTTTTTTTTAAAAGATGTGCTCACGCAGAGATTAAGAGCATTCTATCGGTCTGAAAGTAGTCACATCATGTAGCCCAGGTATGCTTGACCCCTGCTCTGAGCATTTAGAAATGTATTCAAGACCCGTAAAGAGGCTTTAATCTTACTTCTCTTCAGCAGGCTGTTATTCCTATTTGTGGTTTCGACTCGGATTCGGAAGTGGTCACAGAAAGGGTTTTGTTGTCGGGAAGGCTAAAGCAGAAGTAGTAACTTGTGAATGAACCAGGAGATATTTAGGAAGTTGTGACTCAAAGCTGAGAGGCTTTGCTTTAGTTTTAAGTTTATTTGGTTCCCTCCATTAAATCCCAACTCGTTTGATTTACCTGGTATTCAAACAAGTTGTATAGCTTGCCAGTAACAATTTAAATGATCTAATCTGTCCATCAGAGGGATTTTGATGAAAGAACAGAAACAATACCACAGGCTTCCATTGTTTTTATGAATGGCTAAGTTCAATTACTGAAGACTCACATGACTTAAGAAATATACACATGACTGAAACTATACTCTTCAAAAAGGAAATCTTATCTATAGGAAATCATATATATATACACATTATATATACACACAATTTTGTTTTGCCTTTTGAGACTCGCATAGATTTAGGCAACTTCTAGTGGCAATTATGTTTCCAAAGTTATTACAAACTTATACAGCAGTAGTCTAAACTTTATTTCCTGTAGGGAGTGTTTCCCACTGTTAAATTTTCCCAATTCAACTCTTCAGGGAAATACCCACACTATCAGTCTATCTGTCTGTCTACAAGATAATATATAATGTAAAAAAAAGAAGAGAAACCAGAAGTGTTTTTGCAGGGGTTCCCTAAACAGGAAGAGCACAATCATTTGCATAGTGCCACTAATCGCTCACTTGTACTGTTGTGCTCTTCTGAATTCAGTTTTGAGCCAGACTGCTTCCTTTGTGATCAGTCTGCTCAACATCTTGTATTTTTGGCCACCGGTGGAGATGGTTCAGTTGTGGTCTTCATGTTTACTTGCATGATATGTTACAGCGGAGGAAGGCCAGATGGGCAGAACTGGGTGGCCAGGTTCAGTTGAGGCTGGGCCACAGTTACAGTCCCTACTAAAGTGAAGTTTGTAGAGCTGCTTGGCAGCTGTCTCCAACGATCAGTGGAATGAGTTGGTTTCTCTTTGGCAAGATGAGAACAACATCCCTTTTTAAATACTGTCAGCAGCTGCAAAACCATCCAGCTCTGGAAAATTTATTGAAATGTGCATTTTTAAAAGTGCCAAGCACATAGTGCTTTTTGTTCCCGTCGCTTGAAAGACGCAAACGCTTTTTGACGACAAAGCTCACATTGTTCCAGGAACGGTAGAAGTTTTTTCAGTCAGATCTCTAGAGTGAGTGTAGGATCAACGTCTCAGATCTGTTTTGCTTTGATTCCTCCAACCCCCTTCTTAGGTCTGTTGAGGTTGGCTGGAGGCCCAGTCATTATGGATGTGAGGTTTGAGAGTGCTCTCCTCCCCCTCTTACAGGGGGTTCAGGTGTGCCTGTATCTCTCACGCGAGGGCTAAAGGGCCTGCCTCAACACGAAACCATAAACAACTCTTAATGGAAGAAAGGAAAGAGTAGGGTAGAGACACCATGGTGGTCCCTCTGACCCATAAATATACACAACCAATGGTTCTCAAACTTCTCCCTGAAAGAGCAAAAAAATATTTTTTTGAACAACAGCTCTGATTCGGAGACCTGTTTGCTATAGTTAGGCCATGATGTCGAGTATGTATGGGTCATCAGTGTGGGACAGCTGACTGGAGTCTCCTACATTCCAGTCATGCCTTTTGAACTCTGGGTGTCCAGGGTTGCGGTCAGAGAGGGTTTTGTTCATGTGTGTATGCATGTATGTGTAATAATATTTTGCTGAGAGGGTCACTCTCACGTGACTGGTATAACAGCTGCTACCTCCGAAGGCTGGTGCTTCTGCCTTGCCCCATGTCACACAGGAAACACCAATCAGTCTGACCTCCTAATGACCCCTTCACAACCTCACCAGTGAGGCGTACATCCTGTGTTTAAATGAGGCAGCAACTTGTGGTCTCAACTTTAGCCTTCTTATATTGGCAGTTGTGCCTTTTAATGAAGCACTAAGGAATTTGTTGTGGTCAGTAGGGGGTGATTAAATTTTAACGTTTATTTTCATCCTTGTGTCTCATAGGAACCCTGTACTAAACGTGTGCGGCCTCTTGGCCGAGTGACCTCGCTGGCGAACCTCATCTCTCCCGTGAAGAATGGGGCCGTCCGACGCTTCGGCCAGACCCTCCAGGCCTCATTCAGGGGCGATGGGCGGTCTCCGGGCGTGCCCCAGCAGAAGCCGTGCAGCAAGGCCGCAGCTCCCACGCCACCCAAACGCCGCAATAGCACACTCTGGTCCGAGACTCTGG
The DNA here is from genome assembly GCA_037043235.1 of Rhodeus uyekii. Taxonomy (NCBI): domain Eukaryota; kingdom Metazoa; phylum Chordata; class Actinopteri; order Cypriniformes; family Acheilognathidae; genus Rhodeus; species Rhodeus uyekii. Next base: position 1,206,088 of record JAWRVZ010000033.1, read on the forward strand.
ACGTCCACCAGAAAGGAACCTTTTCCACCAAAGAGATTAAGAGACAAGAGGTGAGTACAGTCGGAACTATGGAATCCAGACAGCACTGAAAAACCTAGACTATTAAATCCACTCTCAGTCTCTCTGCCAGACGCTACTGAATCAGGCTTGTGTGACTTATTAAACCCTAAGGGCCTGGGGCTTGGAAAATGCCCCGTTCCTTCTCTCTCTCTGTTTTTATTCTCCATCGCTCTACCGCTCTCAGTCTGGCTGTTTTTTTGGCGTGTGTTCTTAACACGCAATGGAATGGAGCAGAGAGAGTCTGGGTGTATTCTACGGTCTCAGAGTCAGACGTACAGTGCTAACAGACTGGCCGGTCTGACGCACAAAGCCTAAACTAAACCTAATAACCAAACATTACAGCAAACTGTGAACCCCTCAAGTATTTCCCACCAAAGAGAGAATCAGACTGATATGTAGGAGCTTGACTAAAAATGCCAAAACATCTAAATATCCTCTTGGTTTATAATGTGACCATTTGTTTTCTCTCTCCAGGCCATTTTTGAGCTGTCTCGGGGAGAACAGGATCTGATTGAAGACCTTAAGTTAGCCCGAAAGGTTTGTACATTTAAATTTTTGGTTGAAACATTCATTTTAAAAAGGACCAAGATCTTGGCTGCGCTTTCAGAATTAGACATATTGGCTGGCTTCCTTCCTCCATTTATTGCCAAAACGGTCTCATTCATGAAGCTCTAGCTCTTATTTACTTATTTTTTCCCGTCATTTTGTGTGTCCAGGCTTATCATGACCCCATGCTGAAGCTTTCTATCATGTCTGAGGAGGAGCTGACAGCCATCTTTGGAGACTTGGATGCTTATATTCCTCTTCATGAAGGTAGATATCACACCCAGACATCTTATTTAGTATAAATGGTAACAAGTAGTGCTAACTCATTCTTTTCCCAATCAGATCTTCTCGCTCAGTTGGCGAAGGCTACAGGCCCAGATGGCACGGTGGGACAGATCGGCAAGATTGTTGTGACCTGGGTAAGGATCTTTGCTGTCTTTATATTATTATGAAATGCACATTAGTTGTTGAGGATTGTAAGAGTGTTAAGACTAATGGTTGCTTTGGTCCACAGCTCCCAAGGTTAAATGCATACAGGGCATATTGCAGTAACCAGTTAGCCGCCAAAGCTTTGCTCGACCAGAAGAAACAGGACCCAAGAGTTCAGGACTTTCTACAGCGCTGCCTTGAGTCGCCTTTCAGCAGGAAACTAGACTTGTGGAGCTTCTTGGACATCCCTCGTTCACGATTGGTCAAATACCCCCTTCTTCTGAAGGAGATTTTAAGACACACACCACCAGATCATCCAGACACAGCAAGTCTTGAGGAGGCGGTAAGTACAACCACATCTAGCAACAGTAGGCTTTCAAATAGAGTCATTTAGGTAAGATTTGGTGTTAATGCTGCCTTTGTTCCTCTTCTCCAGATAAGCATTATTCAGGCAGTGTTGGCTGACATCAACATGAAGAAAGGAGAATCAGAATGTCAATACTATATCGATAAGCTGGAATATTTGGATGATAGACAAAAAGACCCACACATAGAGCAGTGCAAAAGCCTACTTTGCCATGGTGAACTTCGCAACAAAAGTGGCACGGTAAGTTTTGATCTTCCTCAAGCACACCAATAACAGCCTGAACTGCTGGGGGTAAATTATTTTCTGGAAATATAAACACAGAAGCCACCATATTCCAAATAAGGCCATCAGAGGGAAGGAATTGGCTCCCTTTAATTCTCAAACATGACACAATGGCAGGGGAATCTTTGAGAGCGCCAGGGGAGAAAACTGTTAATGCTTGCAAATCAGTCCAATGTTCAAACAACATGTCAATAACCAGATCGCTCTTTCTTTTGTGCTAATTTTTTCTCCATTAGAAGTTGCACGTGTTTCTGTTCACGGAGGTTCTAGTCTTGACCCGGCCTGTGATGCGGAATGAACGCCATTGTTTCCAAGTGTATCGCCAGCCTATCCCGGTGCAGGATCTTGTATTGGAAGACCTACAGGACGGAGACGTTCGCATGGGAGGCTCATTCCGAGGGGCGTTCAGTAACTCAGATAAAGGTAAGGTTGATGCCTCTTAACATCAGGCTGATCATACCATTTCCTTATATCCTTTTTATATTTTGCTCATTTGACACTTTTTTTTTTTCTCTCCACTTGTAGCCAAGAACATCTTCCGGGTGCGCTTCCAGGACCCATCTCAGGGTCAGTCCCACACACTGCAGGTCAATGACATCTTCCACAAGCAGCAGTGGCTCAACTGCCTCCGCAATGCCATGTCAACCCAGAAAGATTCGCCGCTCCCCGAGAACGAATCCTTGTCCACCCCTGCCAGTACCGACGTTTGCACCAAACGGCGCTCATCTTCAGTCTCAGCCATCATCCGCATGGAAGACACGGATGAGAACTGTCCACGGGCCGCAGTTTCCGCCCCTTCCTCCCCTTCCTCCCCCAGCTCCGAGGAGCCTCCCAGCCCCACGCCCTCCGCAACCTCCACCCTCTCCTCGTCCTCTTCATCTTCTTCAATATCCGCCCCCTTCCTGCCCCGCAAATCTAAAAAGGACAAGCGTTCACTCTGCTCGCTGGGAAAGAGGAAGGAGACCATGGTGTAAAGACTGAACTATCCCAGGGTGTGGATGGAGTTGCACCATGTGGAGGACTTGTATTTATGTGTGTGTACAGACTGTGTGTTTCTACAGCAGTGTTTATGTTACTGTCCACAATGGCAGCTATTATTACCAAATCCCTCCCCCCAAAACCCTCCCAGGTCCATGTGGGCCACACCAATACCAGAAAGACAGTATTTGTGAGGTGACTGTGGATCTCAAGGGATTGAAGACGTCCCACGCATTTTTAAATCACCATGTTGATTTGTGTGAAAGCGCAATCACACATCTAGTCTTGTTTACTGTTAGTTTGGTCATTTTGTGTTGTTTATTTTATTAATATTGATTTTTTTGTAATTAAAGTTATACTTTTTTTTTTAAACTTCTCAATAAGATATTTACTGTAGCTCTTTTTTGTTTTTATTAAAAGCACTGTTTAGCTTTTAGAAGGGAAAAATACCCACTGAGAAAAGATGAAATTTCTGAAGTAATGAATTGTTTGTAAAAGTCTGATTTATAGCTTTACTGGAAGGCAAGTCTTACAACTACATTCCCACTAAACAGATATTTTATCAGCTCCATTTTATATTTAAATCAGAAGGTATAATTTATCAAGACCGATTGCTATGTTCGTAGCAGTATGATTTGTTTTCAATTGGAAAATTTGCCATTTTGTTAATGCAAAAATCAAACCTGAGCCATATGTTTTCCACCCCCTAAAGTGATGGATGAATATTTCAATGTAGCATCTTGCATGGAGCTTTACTTGTTGAGTCCTGCCTGTATTATCATGAGGGCCCAGTGCGTGTACAAGCGTGTCGAAGCAAAAGGTTGATGTAAAACGGACAGTCGCGTAGAAGTTGAATGTTGAATGAGGGTTTGAGAAATGTTGACGTGATATTTAGAAGGAAACTTTGGAATAGAGTTGGATATAACTACCGGAGATGGACTTGATGATTGGCGCTACTCGATATTAGCAACCATCCATGGACTTTGGTTTGCTGTTATTTATATTTCGTAGTGTCTTCATAAAGTAGAAAGGTTTGATACCTTGGTAAAAAACCAAGAAGTTGTTTTGAGAAGGAAAGATAAAGTATGTTTAGAAGACATGAACTGTTAAAGAAGGTTTAAGAATGTTATGACCACTTAATGTCTGTAAAAGTTTGTAAGCATTAAGAATAGATGTACAGTATTGAGAGGGAACGTGGGGGCCTGTATGTACAGTATGTGGTGTAAAAAAAATCAACTATCAAGAACAATAAAGGTCTGTGTAAGATTTGCATCTGACAACAGTGGTTCTTCTTTCTTCAAATGCTTTTCTATACTTCAAAGCGTACAAGGTTTTCTAAAGGCATTGCGAAGCCTAAATGTATAACTCATGCCTGTGTGATAGGAGAGATATAATGAAATTGTTTCCATAAATTCCAGGTAGACAGGCACTCCATAAACACAGACACAAATTCACCCACACGCAGGTTAATTAGTTGAACTCCTTCTGTGTTTTTCTCCATTGACAATGAATCACTCAAAAGGACTTTAAACAAATCCTCCAATGTGGGCGACGTGCCTAAATCATCTTCCATTTTTAGCGTTTGGATGCTTTTCATACACTGAATCGGTCTTATCCAGCTCCACAGCCCTAAACCCCCTCTCCATTTCATCTAATACTTGGCAGCTGCATAAAGTCTGTATTAAACAAATACCTTCATTTATCTCTGCGAACCCCCCTCGCTGATGGTATTTGCCTCTGATAATCTCTTTAGTGGGAGGCCCAAAACAAATGGGCTGTCAGGAGTCACTTAGCACGTCCACTGACGCGCTTTGGAGTCTGGATTCAAATAACACGCAATCGCTTTGTTTGTCTGACGGTCAATCAGAGAGCTTGTGTGTGAACACTTACGATGGGTCCCAAGAATGTGATCAGTTCTTGTCCAATCTCAGCCAATGAGTTCACAGCATGGATTGATTTTACACGCATTAAGTCATTTGGCTCTTAAATAGTCAAAATAGCCTTTCTGTGCTTGGCAAGGCCACTTATAGGAGGTTCAGGTTTTATGGAGAAATTGCCTCATGTCTACCTTTTAGGGATAACGGAATTCTCTTAAATGTTCGTTTGTTTCGCCTGGGGAGGTTGCCTGCTGTTGCAGATTTAATTTAATAAACCCTAATAAATGTAGACACACAACCTTTCCGGGGTCAGCGAATGGTCGTACTCGTTTACGAGTGGTTTGGTTTGTCATAAAGCGGGTTTGTATTGTGAAGCAACGCTCCCGTACATTGTTCCTCACTGTATGGGAGGAAACAGCATTTATTGAGTCTACTTGGAGGAACTCAAACAAACAGATGATGGTCAGTTTACAACTGCAAACAGATGCATTCACAGGGAGTTTGGAGAGAGGATGACCGTCTCATAAAAACATTCCAAATTTAACATTTCAGTCTAATTTTGTGTGAAACACTGTCGTAACAGCCACTTAAACCGTTGCTGAACTAGCACCTACCCCCCTTGTGTGTCTAAACAAGCATAAAGAGACTTGGCTCTGGCATAAATCATTTTGGTTACATAAGTGAATGTGTCTTCACCGTGTGCCTCTTAGAAGACTAGGGTTATGTAACATGGACAAAGACTAATGGAGACTAAATCTTGTAGTAGGAAGTTAATAGGTTAACATCCTCACGTTGTAATAGGTAGTGATGGAGCAACATAAACCTTGGGCTTAATAGAATCTTCATGCATTCAGTAAATCAGATCTTGTTTGCCATTTCATGGAGGTGATGGTTATTTGGTCATGAGTTTGAAGTGTATACAGAGAATCACTATTATTAACTAAAAAGGCTGATGAATCCATTAAAGCTCAGATGTCGTTTCTCCTGTCTTCCATACATAGTTGGTCTTTGACGAAGGCATCCAAATTAAACGTTTGCATCACACCTTGCATAATAAGATGCCTTTTAATCAGTTTTTGAACATCAACCATCAACTTATGCACAGGATTGTGGTACATTTTTTAAAATTCAAAGTATTATTTAATTTCTATCAAAGATTTGCTTGGTTGCATCTGAAGCTCAGCTAAATTTGTTCTAGATCCGTAGCCACAATGTTAAGGTGACTTTAAAGCCTCTCTGAACCACTTAATTTGGTAGTACAGTCATTCACAAACACTACACGTTAGGTCATTGACTGACAAGTCAACTGCCTTTAGTTTCAGACAAGCATAAATTTAAAGACTTGATATGTGGGATAAGGAGCACAATAGTCATCTTATTAACTTGAAATGCTGATAAGACAAGAGCGTCAAAGACTGACTGACATAAGCTAGCGTGCACTTTTCAGCACTCGGATACCCACTCTAGGACACAGAACATGACTTCATGCACCCAGAGGTGCTGAAAAACAATAGCATGATATGCAAAACCATAATTTCCGAGCAAAAGCTGGGAACTGGTGTCAAATTCATGTTAATGCTATGAATCACGCAGTGCTAGACAAAGATTGACATCCTATTGATCCTTCCTGTTTCTTTTACATGATATTGTTCACATGCTAGCTCACACCCAGGGAAAAAAACTCTAAACAACCAACAAAACGGAGCCACTGGCCCAGTGGGAAAAGAGCACAGGCTTTCTACACTTCTTGTATCCAAGCTGTAATGTTCATGCAGGTGACTTTCTCAAGTTTTCGCTTTCACTTTTTTTACAAGTTTTAGTTCTGTCATGACAACTGAGTGTTTGGCATAGTAATGGGTATGACAATATTGATATATTTGGTCTTGGCATAATAGATCTGCTACACTGCTGTTATTACTGCTGCAGAGTACAAGATTTGCTACTTCTTGTGAGCATGTAAGACATGCTGCTGCTGTATAATACAGCATAGATGAATTTCCAGAACCTTATCGATACAGGTGGAGCTGGGGAAGTGGAGGGTTTCTGAAAGCAAGCTGATGAGCAAATGCTATAAAGTCTTTAAAGGTTGAGAAGGCATGCCAATTGGGCACTAATACAGCAGGAATCAATCAGCTGTGCCCTGTAGAGGATGATGTGATTGCAAGCAGGACCTATTAGCCTGCACCACCCTGAGTTTCATGACAGAACTTCAAATAATGTCCCTTTATGGCAAGTCAGTCTCTTGCGGCCAATCACAAAGTCGCTGTTTGGATTTAAATGGGCAAATGCTTAAGGCTCTATCATTGGATCATTATTGCAGTGATTATTATGTTTCCAACATGCTATATGTTTTGCAACTGTTCTTCTAAACAGCTTTAACAAATTGATGCACCTCTTGATGCAAATATCAAGCATTCTGTTAAGAGCCACTTCATGTGTGATAATGATTCTTCATGCTCTCTCCCAACCATTCTTTCACAATTTGAGCCTCATGAATCTTGACGTTATCATCCTAGAATATGGCCATGATATATCTTTCTACATGGTTGTTTAAGAAATGAAAAGCAGACTCCCATCAATTAGGGTTAGAAGACCTGTTGCAAAGCATATAACATGCTAGAAACATAATATTCACTGCAATAATTGATTGAATCCAATCATTGACTCTTAGGCATTTGTAATTTAAAACCAGTATTTTTTGGGGCAATCATACACCCAACATTATCCAAGACTTATATGGGTCAAAGACGGTCAACCAGTTGAACCAATCGCTTAAGAGATCAAATTAAGGTTTTGACTATTTGAATGATGTGTTCCAAAATTTCACTTATTGCAAAGTTGTGATTTGTTTACTGGCCATGATGCCATAAAAAGTTATTTGTGTGAAATTTTCAGCTTGTGCAAGAGGATCTATTCCTAACAGGAGTTACGCCAAACTATGAGTCAGTTCTGTCAGTGAGGTGGACCGTTCCAGGGAATCTCCCATTTTTGTCTCTGCATGGTTGATTGCAACATATTACAATGCCATCAGGATATATTGGTTTCCTTTCTGTGCTAAAGCTTTGTATAAAATTACATTCAGCAGACAGTTTATACAGTTTTATAGTTTTATTCACACACACAAGATATAATTTACTATATGTATCTTTAACTTCTCTTTCCAAATGCCATCGTGTAACTCTTACTGCCGCTTACTATTTTGTTGCAAGGTGTCATCAAAATGTCAGGACCACATCTATTGTACTCTCGACTTGAGACAGCTACACAATAAACTGCATAGTTCAAAGTTACAGTAAGTTATAGTAAATGTGTGAATATCTTACCAATTTAGACAGTAAAATGACTAAAGCAGTTAATGAAAAATGTCAAACCGTGCAGTACATATGAACCATTTTAAATAATATTTGCCATTCAAAGTTTAATTTACAATAATAGCATCATCTTAATATTTACATATTGACTGCCAATCGGTCTTTTTTTTGCTGCATTTATTTCCATATTGAATTTGGAGGAAAATCTTTTGGGAAGAATTACACTGGAAAGATGATAATGGCAGAGTTTAAGTAAAGCCTAAAAACTGTAATACCTTCTAGAAACGCAAATCTAGCTCCATTAGAAGATGGTTTGCCTCCTGACAGATATGGAAACATTCCAGAATTTTAAAATGGAAAGGTTAATATTACTATAATGATTGGCCTTCTAAAATATTTGAAAACTAGCTTGAGGTTTCTTTGGCTCCCAACTTTTCTTATCCTAGATTTTCTTTTTTATTGACACTCAAGACTCAGTGGTCATTAGAGGATTGCAAAGCCAGTATTATTCTTTCTGCTCAAAGAAATACTGTTAGATAACACTAATTGAAACACGATGTGCCTCATTTGAGCCTTTTGTTTTCCTTCAGTTAAATAAAGTCAGCCTAAATATGTTAAGTAAATTTAGTAGCATGACATCAGGAATCAATTGCAATCAACTTTCCTCACACACAACTGCATGAAACACAATGTTCTGTGGCTTCGGTCAAGTTAAATTACGTTTTTATTACAAAAGCAACCAGATTCTGCTTTATTTTAAATTTCCTCCCTGAATAGGTTACCTGATGGCTTAGAAAAATTTAAAGATCCAGCTTTAGTTTTGGGCTAGACCTTTGGCCCACATTGTGTTTTCATCCAACATTAGTTATACAGTTAAGAGAATAAGTCCTATGTCCGTACACAAACATTCAGCGTTCCATCTGGAATAACAAAACATGCACGTAGCCCACGTCTTACACGCTATCTTACCCCCGATTGTTACCTTTGCCTTATGTAACATTTTGCATGGATTTTGACCGCATCTTCTAGCAAATCCACTGTATACAGGCTTGCAAGACATAGTATTTGTAGACCGTTACCCTTTGATAAGTTTCTGTAGAATAACAAACACATGTATTGGACCTATTGGTCTTTACTACTACCAGTGTTCCAGACACATTTGAGTAGCCTAACATTAAACTTTGGAAGTCTCCACAACTTTAAATTCAATGGATCTCAAAGGACTCTTTTAATCTAGAGAGAACAATGCTTTAATCTCCTTGTTATCAGTTAGAATTATGATTCACTCACTCAATGAATTTTTATGTGATCTGAAGTACAACTACAAGCCATTACTTTCGCTCATGTTCAAGTCAAAATGAACCAAGACTTTACATGTATTTAAGGCCGGTAATACTAAAATGGTTGTGGTCATTTCTGACTTTGATGCATAGAACTTAGAATATTTTTAAAACTTGTATGTTTGCATGCATGCATGTATTTATAATTAAACACACAGGTAACACTTTACAATAAACTTTCATTAGTTGAGGTTATTGGTATATAACATTAAATAATATTAAAAACTTCTTTAACATGAATAAAAATACAAATTTTAATTAGTCTTGTAAATGGATTACTATAAGTAAATGTTAAGATTATCATTAATACTAGTTAATGAACTAATACTGAATTTTTTTTTTACAGAATTTATTAATGTTAACAAATTAAACCTTACTGTAAAGTGTTACTAAGTAATAAACGTAATATGCAAATATGGCTCCTATTACTGTAATTCTATTCAATTAAATATTAAATATTTTTCCTCATCTATATTCCCACATACAAAAATAAGGGAAAACCGTCTCACATGTGAATTGTTTTACCTTGTGTAAAAAGAGTTTGATGCAAATAGTTTGTTTCATGATTGTGTAAGTGCACAGGGAGGGCTGACAACATCACCTCATAAACAACAGACAATCTACTCCTCTTAAAGGCTCTTCTGGCACACAACCACCACAAAACAGACCAAAGCCTTTAAGCAGACCAAAAAGATTCTTCTGAAACTATGATCATTGCCAGACCACCCATTCCACTACCATTTTATTCATCATCCACTATAATCTAAAAATACAGTCATTAATGATACAATTTCTTGAGAAGAAAGAAGAGCCCAAATTAGAACAGAGATGCTGCGATTGAGGTCGTAATTGTGTGTGTGTGGAGAGAGGAGGGGGACTAAAGGTCTGGGTGGAGTTGTCTCTTGACTGAACCAGGTCCAAATCAAACACACAGCACTGGGGGGTCTGTTTTCCCTGTAAGAGAATCATTATCTCTTCCTGTTGAAAAAGATTTAGAGCTTTAGACCGTGATGAAGACCTCGCATTATTGTTCTCCTGTGACCTCAGCGTCCATGACTCTAATCTGTCTGTCCTGAGGGCCAGAGGACCTTCAAAACACAGGAAAATGAAGCAAATCAGTTAAAACTCACCAGCTTTACTGAATTTTTTTCCTACAACGTAGACCAACAGCAACCTCAAAAGAATCTCTTGCTCTCTCTCTCTCATGATTCTACGGATCTGAAGGTGTTACACAAGTGGTACTAAGCTTCTTCCAGGCCAACACACTCAATCTCTCTAATGGAAAACATCAAAGGAGGAAGAAGCAGTCCTGAAGCTCAAATGATGTGTTCCTTACGTGACTGCAATACAAACACAGACAAGACTGAACAGATCTCAGCAGGTGCTCATCTCTCTCTGGATAGGTTTGGCTTGTACGCTTATGCTCATATTTATATATAAAGTATAAACTCCCAAGCAAATCAACAGATCAGCCCTGGCTCAACCAATAGTGTGAGTTTAGGTTGGGACTAACTCAGGCCCTGTATTCACTAGTGAGATTTCGCTATAAAATACATAACATCTGCTTCGGTCCACAGTACTCTTGAGTTTTTGACCCTTGAAAATGGAGACTTTTGGAAACGTTGCAGAGCTCATTTCAGTTTGAAAACTCTGGAGCTGCATTTCAGTGTACCAAAACGATGTGGGCAGCCACGCGTTTGCAGTCATACGCTCCCTGATTGGGTCTTCCGGATCATTCCTTATCGTCAAGCCCCTATTAAATAACTATTATGCTACAGGAACACGACAATAGCAGACCAGCAGTAAATACAGACCACGTAAACAATCACATTGAGATGGAATTGCAAGCTTGGCAGATGTTGTTCTTTTTAGCAGCTATGTGCAGTTAAACTGTGCTGCCAATGTGTGCAAGAGAAAAGCCAATATGGACAAGGATCATTTTTGTGTTAAAATGCACACGCACTAGAGTGGATATAGCCTGAAATCAGTTACTTTTATTATGCTTTTATGAAAATCTTAAGTTGTTAACTACTAAAATAACACTTAACTCTGGATCTAGTGATACAAAATTGATCCAATTGTGCATTTTGCCATTACCTTAACTCGGTTCTGAATGAATAAAAGAGGAGCCTTTTGTCCAGCGATTTACTTTGGTGTACATGGTGATTGAAGATACACTTTTCAGTTCTTCTAAAAAACTATTTTATAATAAACAAATATCTTGTGCAAGCATGCAATTCACAACAACAGCAGACCTAAAGCGAAGCAGATTCTCAAAATGAATCCAGGATGGTAATCTTGCATCCTGTACCGACCTTTGACAAGACTTTTCAACATCATGGTTTATCCTTCTTAGAAACCTTCATGTAAACCCAGGAGGCAAATCTTTTTTGCCATTTGAACAGTACATTTTATTTTTTATTTTTATGAAAGTGTGGCCATAAAGCAGGGATCTCCAACTCCTGGAGGCCACATGCCAATTCATGCCATTGCCAGTTGACCATTCACAACAAACACAACCAATTTTACAACTATAATTTTCAACAGCAATTTGCTCAAGTTATTATTTATTCATAAATGAACAGAATTTTTCAGTTTCAGATTACAGTATTTTCCTCATTCCTTGCATACTGCTATGCATTAAGTGGATTAATGACACTTGAGACACCCGTGTTCCTTGAGAACACAAATTTACTCCGTGTGGATCAGTAAACATAAGCTGTATTCAAAACTGGCCCTTATTCCTTTTATAGTCCATTCACTGTAACACTGAACGTATAACCATTGTCATCTTATTTGCCTGCTGACAGTTTTTACTTTCCAGTAACGTTATTTCCAGGAATTAAACCTCTAATGTATGATAAGATGATGCCATCTGAATCCTTATCAGAGATTGGCCAGAGGTATTGTGAATCCAGGGTACTTCCTTTGAGAGATTGAGGTTACGCTGAGCTGCCAGTGTGGTGTGGACTCATTCTCTGCTCGATGCTTGTGTTTGTGTGAAAGTGACTGTTGTCTCTGTTTGAGGCTGTGGTCAGCAGTAAGTAAGCTGAACTGCAGAGTCATCTGCTATGCTCTGAAATGTTGTTTCGGCCTACAGCAATGATTCCCAGAAAACCTCCCATGCATTGCTGGGAAGGCAGATAAGACTCATAATTCTTCTGTCCATAAATTAGTGACAACAGGAGATCTGCAAGACCGATCAAAGAACCAATAGAGACAAGACAAAAAAATCAAAAAATCAATAGAGGCAAAAGAGTTATCAAGCAGGACAGACGGTGGAGGTCTAAGAGAGGCATAAAGAGGACAAATCATTAAATTAAACAGTCAATAAAAATAAAAATATTGATGAAGAAAGAGGTGAGCTCACAAAACATGTCAAGAACCAGCCCAGGTCACTATTCACAATAAAATAGAAAATTAAAATAAACATAGATAAACATTCAGGTACAGCATTCAGGTACAGACGTTGACTTCCCATAGCTGAAAAATGATCAAAAAGGAGGTGTACGATCAGTGAGTGTTGCGTGTAGGACACTAGTGCTGCGATGCAGGGTTTGCGTGTGAAAGGTTCCTTTCACTGGAGTGCTGCCATGGCTCTGGGCACAGTTCTGCCTTACTCACCTGTTGAGTCAGCCATTCATACATAACCTCCAATTTCACCTCACACAGACAAATAAAGAAAGACAAAGAGAGAGTGAGCGAATGAGAACTCGGAGAACGACCAAGACCGAAATCTGGATGTAGTTATAACGGATTAAAATCACAGAAGAACTCAACATGGTTGCGCAACATCTTCAATGGTTCCTGTACCCGCACACATGCCCGGGACCACAAACAGTTTGCCTAAACACTTCAGCATCTGTCCGCACAGTAGCACATTGTGAAGTGTAAATACAGCAGAAGAGCCTGTTATCTAACCGCTCCTCAGAGGTCCTACAAAAACAATGTCCTCCTAGTTCTCCGGCTTTACAATAACACGACAGAGACCTTCTCGACAACCTTCAGACCTAAACACAGCAGCCAAAACAGTATGCAAGGCATTTTCCATCTGTACCGTTCTGGAGGAAAAACATGTTTGTGAAGACCTATTCCATGTCAATGAGTTTCAAGCTTTAAAAGCGTCACCTGAAGGTCATTTCATGTTTATTCTTAGGCCATATTCTTAAGGGATAGCTTGACTTTAGATGAATCTTCTTCGTCCAAGCAATTAAACAAAAAAAATTCGTAAAATTTAGTTACATTGAAATATGGCCATTTGATTATACTATTGTAACATTCAACATATTACAACTCACATTTGTGCTGCTGGTTTCACTCCAACAGAGTAAACACGCACAGCTTTGACAACTTATGTAAGTTAGAAACAGCAACTGCCGGTTAACTGCTATTCTGTATCTAGTATAGTCATCTAGTGTATAACCAAGGTGGTCTCCATCCATTTTATGACCCATAACCACATGCCAGACACAAACTGTTATCATTAAATGTGTAAAATATCCAGTCATGCTGCAAGTGATGAAACTGATCTGTCATGACCTTAATTTGTAGGCCTGGAAGGCGTGTTTGCCAAAGTTTCCCTTTTGGAGGGTTTTGATTTATGAGTTAAAAAGATCATTGGGTTAACATTACTTTAAGAGTTTGCTTAAAGGCTGTGATTTTGGAAAAAATGCAAGTTGTTAAGATGCTATATTTGGGCTACAATGGTTGAATGATTCGTCAAGCACACTGTAAAAAAGGGTGATCACAACATTTTTTCGTTTGTCAAATCAACTTAAATATATATGGTTCAGTTGATTAATCTAATATCCATTGTATTAACTCAAATTTTTAGTTTCAATTAACTAAAAAGGCAACCAGCTTCAAGTTAAACCAACAATATAAATATATAAAATTATAATAATCTTTTTTACAGTGCACAAACTTTTCTCTTTTATAAGCACACAATGCTTTCATTGGATTTATGGTTTGAAAGGTTGACAAATCAAAAGATTCTTTGTTTCACTCAAACTGAATAATTGAATCAATTTTAAAATTTCGTCATAACGCTCCTCCAGGACAAGACATGCAGTCAAAATGTTAATATAACAGTGGCTGTAAAAGGTACATCCTAAGAGAAATATTCCCACCTAACCAGGTGTAATTTCATCCGAAGAAACTTTTGGCCTGCGTGCAAAAGAGGGCTTTGCTCCCAGTAGCAGAGAATAGACCCGGGATGCTGTGACCTGATTTCCTCTACTCTCAATTTTTTTTCAATTTTTTTCTCAACATTATTCTGTGATTGCTCAACTTTAGGTTTGTTTGTGTACCAAAGTGACCTCTGTGTCTTCACAATGCGACATCTGCAAGATCTCACAAGCACCTTGAACGCAACCTTATTCTGTCAACAAGCCTCTGTGGGGGATCTGATAATTCCACTCAAGAAATACAGATGAAAGAAGTCCGCATCTAAAGTCAAAAGACATTTTCTGAGAAATATACCATGAGACCGTGAAGTCCAAATACACTGTAAAACATTAGCCAGTTACAAAGATGTTGTCGTGTTTAAAAGATTATCTCCTCTTGTCAAAGGGAATGAAAACAAATAAATCCATAATAGCGCCAAGGAAGTTCCTACTAAATTAAACATTCCATTTATAGCCGTAACAAACTGAAAATAGATGTTTGCCTTTGCTGATTACATCGGAACAGATTTACCACTCTTCTCCAAATACAGTCAAATGAGCTTCTGTACTTTAGTCTCCTAAAATTGGACAAAACAAACAAAATGGCTGGAGGAGGGGAGATCATTTGGTCTATGCAACTATTTAGATGGTTTAGTTTATTAAAAGAAGTTAAACAGTAAAAGTGGACAATAACCCAAAATGGGAGTCTATGAAATGAAAGGTTGCAGGTTCAATCCCAAAGTCATGATTTCGATTCCTAGTGTCACACACTGATAAAATGTGCACCGCAAATGCAAGCCTGCCTGCTAAATGCCTAAATGTAGGTGACCTAAAAACTGTAGTGTCAAACTGGAGTCTTGCACAAGACTCTTAACCCCATTTCGAGTTGGAGAACTAGCTGTAAACAGCATTTGGAAGATCAGTTTTGGATGAAAAGCGTCTGTTAAATTGCAAATAACTTAATATAAACCAACAAGATCCACTTCAGATAAAACAATCTTTCTCTCTCTCTTGCTCTTGCTTTTCCCCTCACATAGAAGTAAACACAGAACAATGCATCAGTCTTTGCATTCTGACTTATCAGAGTTTCAGTATCTCAAGCTTAAACAGACACGCATACAGTGAGCCTCCCACTATCCTTGATGGGTGCAACTCTTTGCCCATTGCTGGTAGAATAAAAACAATAACAGTGTTGCCATTGACACCAAACCAACAATACTGGCCTTCATGACTCATTCGAATAGTTCAAATGTCCCTGCATTACCAAAACATTACAAGACTTCACTGCAGGTACTGATAAGATAAGTGTTCAGCAACAAGGCTTTCAAAGACTCATCGCTTGACAACAGAGTTATGTTCTCCATTTCAATAGATTCAATTAAGGCCTATAAAACAATGGCTTTTATATCATTTTTATTTTAAAAAATCAGAGTCCTCTTCCAAAGCAGAACATAAGTGAATTGTTCCTCTTTAAATTCACACCATCATTAGACTTAATTTGATTAAAGTCTATATTAGGTTACACTTTGCTATTTACTTATAGCAATTGAAATAACTGGGTAATAACTTGGTGCTAATAGTGACCCTAGCCCTAAATTTAACCCGTAGTTACCTTATCAGTCCTTTATTAGGAAAGTAGAAAGAAAGTGTAACCCTTTATTTTAAGGCGTCTGTGTCACAGTATAATTATACATCTAAGGACAGAGTAATATTAACTAATTACATTAACTTACCATAGAGTTATGGTTAGGATTAGGGTTTGATTTAGGGTTCATTGCATGCAATTATGCATTAATTACCATTTTTACTACAGTAAATGTAACGTTGATAAAGGACAATGCAAAATAAACTAAGCCTATATTATCATTTTAACATTGTAATAGTAATTCACCTTATTCATTGTTTTAATATTACATTTTGGTATCAGAGTATTGTTAACTAAAACTTAAAATAACATTAACTGAAGCTGTAATAAAATCTATAAAATTACACAGATTTTTTTTCTTCATAGCAACATTTCTAAATCTAAAGACAAATGGTTGAAATAAAACAAACTATAGAATAAACGAACACATAACTAAAACTAAAACAAAATACAATTCACAATATTTATAAATACTAAATTAGTATACAAATAATACTAAGATAACCCTCATTGGTATATTACACAAAATTAGGCCTATATTTCTGTCAGAATTGTCATTTTACATTCACTGCAAGCCACACCAATGGATACGTTTTCACATGCAATTTCACAACGCTTTAAGTAAAAATACACTGGTAAACTGCATTAAAGGGGTTTTAGTTATTTTGAATGTCACTTATGAGTCTGGATAGTGAAAATGAAAGGGAAAAAACCCCCAATGAAATGATTATGAAAACCCTCAAGCCAAGTACTGGTAACCAGAAAGTTGTTGGTTTGAGAAACACATTTAACCCCAAGACTGCTCCAGGGAGATCGTCCCTGTATGATATGTACCGGAGGCGTTTGTAATTAATCATTTAAATGGACACTTAATTTACTCATGTGAACCTGATTTTAAAACTTTATTAGTGTCTCATCCATTATCTAAATGAATATCTCAAAGGAAACCATGAAACCACTTTCTGTTAAAAAACACACACACACACAAAAAAAACAGGTTTAGCAAGATTTGGCATCCTGGGTGTGTAACAACACAAAACAAACCATTTTTCATCTTTTATCTTACAAGCATACAATCTACTCTATCTCTTTAGCTAAAAACAACAAGACCACAAGGCTTCAGTAACACAAACAATCAGGCAGTCAGGCACAGATAATTATCATTATTACAACAGCAGAAGGCGGAATAAATGTAGTTTCAAAGATCGATCTCAACAATCAGGCAGTCAGGTGCAGATCACTATCATTACAACGAAAAAGATGAGTAATCTGTTTTAAGACTGAGGTGATAGAGAACACTGTATGCTCCTCTAGCAGTGGAGTTTTAACAGCACATTCACACACACGTCTGGTTCCAGCTGTTACAGTAACAGCTGGTGAGTGTATTACTGCCATCACAGACACAACAAGCCTCTCAAGAGCGAGGAGTACAGGAAGCCCTTGATTAAAGCACTTCCTGTCTCGCTGCCCCGAAGCATTGTGGCATTTGTGGTGTCGCTTTTCTTCAAGAGTGAGAGCACATCGCCAGATGAATGTCCTGATGTAAAGTATTAGAGCAATGTGAAACCAGTCTGAAACCAAACAATGATGTAGAAACACTGCAAATATCAGCACTTTTCAAGCCCACCGCACAGAAACAGGGTTATTGCTGTATATGTAAGCAAAGAGAAAAGCTATTGTTTCAAGCAAGGCACTGGTTACTCATACTGATAACAGACGGAGATAAATGAGATGGATGTGGGCACCACGTTACTATGAGAATACAGGCACAACGAGTCCACACATTTTCTGAAAATTAAACTGCGATTGTGTATTTAAAAGTTCTGACTGTGATGCAGCTTTTGTTCTGCTTGAATAAATGTGTAATTTCTAGTCAGTTTATACTTTGCGGTCATAACAGTTATACAAACAACAGTTATACAGTTCATAACAAGTCTACAAACAACTTGATGCATTATTTTCTGTGCATTTATCAAAATCAGTAATTGCTTCTTATTTTAGATTTTAACTCTGGCCATGTTCTATTGGTTCCTCAAATTATATTATGAATTACCACAACTAATGGGACTCTTAAATGACAGTTTTCAAACGGAATATTTTTATGCGTTTTGTCCATTTATTTACATGACAATGGTGTTTTGGTGGCCTGGAAATGCAAATTTTGAAAACAATCGTATCGTATCCACGTTTACTACAAAAATGTTTTGTGAATGTCATGTGAATGCATATAACATTTTCAGTTTATAGGTGCTTCTATATAAAATGACTGCCAATCACTGGCCTGGCATGAATAACATGGCATTAGGATTTAGCAACATAGCATTTAGCCGTTTGTGTGATTTGTGCGAACAGGGATCGTTTTGACCACGTTTCCGTTTTTAGTATATCATTTTCGTGTAAAACCCTCAAATTTAACCTAAAAGGATAACACTGAAATAATTTTGTGTATAAATCACTCACTAAAAGCAATCAATAAATGAAACAATGCACCAGCTGAATTAAATTTAAACAGCATTAATATAAAAGCAAATTTTAAAATGCTAACCTTTCAGCAAACTAGAAGTGATTCACAGATATAAGAGTGAGCTGTATCAGTTTAAAAAGAGGAAAACGGTAAATTGTATTTCTCAGTTGCAACCTAAAAGGCACCTGAAACCACATAAATGTCACGTCATAATGTGATGTTATTGGTGTTGAACTGCAGCCAACATCGGCTTTGTCTTGACTGCACGAGGTGCAGACCGTCTGGGGAGTCTCGGTCTACTTTTAGGGTAGTGTCTGTTACACATTCAGTCATCATCAGATTTGCAACAGATGTTAAAAATCACTGTAGTGACTCAATATCTATATCATTGTCTGCAAGGCAGGAAGCCTCTGTCATCATTTTTACACTGAGGAATCACTGGTTTGATG